>JAAAKQ030196266.1:0-11941 GCA_010016005.3 Zanna intricata
AATTGTTAGGGATGTAGGATGTAGGAAGTATAACGAAATGAAACGACTGGCACCGGATAGGGAATCTTGGAGAGCTGCATCAAACCAGTCAAATGACTGAAGACAAAAAAAAAGAAAAGAAAACTAAAATAAAATTTTGGTAATTAATTTTAAAAAAAAAAAACTCTAGTGATAACAATTTTTTTTAAACAGAAATACGAACTGAATTTAGAAACTATAATAAGCAATAGAAGGATACCACAACAATGTAAGTAGAAATATTAGAATTTTTTTAAATATCAATTCAGAAAAATCTGATATGGCTACCTCATGATTTCCTTGTACACCTACTAAATTACATATACACATTTTTTTTCTGCAGATCATTTAAACGTATTTCATTTTAAAGTGAGATACTATCTTTAAAATCTTTAATAAAATGGACAATTACATAATTACTAACATATTAAATTTACTATCATCAAGTATTTATACAATTATTAATTCAACTATCTTACCTGAAATATTAGATCAGAATAAAAGTTCTTTTATTACTCTTTAAATAAATGTAAGTCTTATATCTATCTAATACTAGTATTTTTTTTTTTTTTTTTTTAATTAAGATGTAACCATCAACAAAATGAAAACATATACGAAACAGGAAAAGATTACTAAATTTTGTAGCGATATTTATTATGAAGAAGACTGAAACAAATGCATAAATAAAAAAACTAAATTATAATTTTCAATTAATATTAAATAATCAGATTTTTACCAAATCTGATGCGGAAACCATACGACCTCCTTTTACGTCTATTAAATTACTTATACATTTGTAAAAGTCCATAAAATTTTATTCCACTAACAACTTCTGATTTTTTTTAATATATATATAATTTTTTTCCTACTATTTTTTTTTTTTTTTTGTTTCACCTCTGGAACCACCGTTAGGTTATATCTTCAGAGGAAGAGATGAACGAATTGTAGCTTGGTGAAAAATGCCATGCCTGACCGGGATTCAAACCCGGGACCTCCGGATGAAAAACCGAGACGCTACCACTCGACTACTTTTCCTATTATTGAATTATTATTTATTGTAAAGATTTTTTTACAATCAGAGATTAATAATTATTAATAAATCAATATGTTTAAATTAGAAAAAGGAAAAAGGAGGTGAAGTCTGATTTGAACCGATGTGCCTTCCCATTCATTGTCTGTTTAGCCGACGGGGACCATCTATGATTTTACTTCAGAAGATGAATGAGGATAACATGTATGAAGGTAAGTGAAGTGTAGTCTTGTACCATCAAGACTATGCTTAATGTCTCAGGTTGACCATTCCTGAGATGTGTGGTTAACCGAAATCCAACCACCAAAGAACACCGGTGTCCAAGATCTACTAAATGTGCCTTCCCTTGTAAGATTCAAATATTACATTAACTAAAATTTTATTTGGCTATAACTCTGAAACCAATGAAGATAAGTACCACTTACATGTCGTTGAAAAGCTATAATGAGGGCTTAGTACTGCAGTTAAGAGAAAGTCCAAAAATTCAAATTTCCTGGATTTGAATACGTTTGGTTTAGTCTATTGCAATCAAAAGGGGAGGTGCACATTGATGTTACACGTCCTAAATTCAAAATTTCAACATCGTACGACTAATCGTTTTTGAGTTATGCGAGAACGTACATCCATACGAACAGACATCACGCCGAAACTAGTCAAAATGGATTCATAAATGGTCAAAATGGTTATTTCCATTGAAATCTGAAAACCGTAAGTTTTGCGATCAAAATACATACATGTTCTTCATACAACGAAGTAAAAAGATGTAGAAAATGATAAATAAATGTTAATGCCAATTAAAAAGATTCACTATTATCGTGTGTGGTTTAAAAAAGGTTAAAAAAACACATAAAAATATTTAAATAGAATGTAGCCCTTTATACTTACTTGACAATAAAACAATAATTGAAAACTGCAAACGAATAAGATCATTTGCTTCCTTGTATGATGTAAAGAAAGTATTGTGAACGCGAAAAATTTCGGTTTTCAAGCTTCAAAGGAAATATCCATTTTGACCATCCCTTAATCCATTTTGACTATTTTCGACGTGACGTCTGTACGCATCTCGCATAACTCAAAAACGATTAGCCGTACGATGTTGAAATTTTGAATTTAAGATTGTTGTAACATCTAGTTGTGCATCTTCTCTATTGATTGGAATAGACTGAACCAAAAGTCTGCAAAAAAGACCAAATTCCAAAAAAAATTGGATTTTAGACTTTTGCTTAACTGCAGTAATAAGCTCTCATTGAGAGATTTTCAACGATTCAACGTAAGTGGCACTTATTATCATTGGATCCAGAGTTATAAACAAATAATATTTTTATTTTTTGGATCTTACAAGGAGAAGAGACGTCGGTTCGAATCAGAATCCATCTCTTTTTTTTAATTTAAATATATTAATTTATTAATAATTATTAACCTCTGATTGTAAAAAAAAAGTTAGAATGAACAATAATTACAATAAAATTTTTTAAAAAATCAGAAGTTAATAGCGAAATAAAATTTTATGGACTTTAAAATGTATGTACTCGTATATGTAATTTAATAAATATTCTGACTTGTATATACGTAATAAATTTGGTAAAACATTAGTTATATAGTATTAATTGAAAATTTTAATTAAAAATTGTATTATTTTGCATTTTAGTACAAGAAAGTCATGTAGTGTTCACATCAGATTTTTTTGGAAATGAATTTATCACAAAGGGAAATGCTAAACGTAGATAATTGATTAAGTACAAAATTAAGGTGTATCGTAATGAATATAAGGGAGATTATATAAGATTGTTTTAAAAAGACGCACTACACCATATAAGCATTACGATATCCAAATCTTGAAAATCTATTAAAAAAATGAGCGAAAATGGTAAAACCTACTAAAAAAGAGTGTGTTGTAATTGATATATCATTCATAAAAATAACCTAAAGCATACTAAAATTTAATATTCGTAATATTTTATATGATCGTTCATATCTGTTGTATCACTAAAAATAATGAAACACTTGATGGAAGGTTTCTGTTGTTTTTTTCTTTTGTTTCAATTTTTATTTATAATCGGTTAAATTTTTGTCAGAAACTTAAGTAATGCACATAGTATATATTTACACTTAAAGGAATTTTTACCGAAATTCCTCAAAGATTACAATGTTCTATGTAGAACTAGTGCCATAGAGAACTTATAAGGATAGAATATAAAAAGTATAATAGAAAAGAAACAACAGTAACAATATTCAATAAATTAGCAGAATGACGAAATATTTAGAAAAGGAGAAGAAAAACCAAAATAGAAAAAAGTTAAAAATTAACGTGTAACAAAGAGAAAGGGAATTAAGGATTGACTTACGCAAACACTCAGTGGGTTTAATTACATTACAGAGTTACAAAGGTCCAGAACCTGTTGCCGCTTAAATCTTCTAACATCATCACCATTGTCCAGAAGGAACGAAAAATGGTTGACGGGATCATTTTCCGAAGATCATATTTCAAACTGAAATGTATTATTTCTTCCTTTACGTACCGTAGATGTAAATATTCCTAGATTTTCGGTTTTTTAGCAAACCACGGCGCTTCAACTATAAACCTCGCTAGTTTGTTCTGACTCTCCTGTATTATTTCAACATTTGTATTGATTTCCATTGCTCCATAGTTGGATGCCATGAGTACACATTGGTTTTCAAAATTTCTGAGTGTAAAAGCAACTTATTAGACAAAGATAACTTAGATCTCCTGCCCAGAAATATTTCCAGTATATTTCCTTGAACATCATGTTTAGGAAGTATTGTAATAGGGAAAAATTTTGGTTTACAGATTTCAACGAAAACATCCTTTTTGATCATCCCTGAATTCATCTTGACTGGTTTTAACGTAACATCTATACTTAGGTACGTATCATGCAAAACTCAAAAACAATTAGCGGTAGAATGTTGAAATTTTGGATGTAGGACTTTTGCAACATTTATTTGTACACCTCCCCTTTTGATTGCAATCGACAGAACCAAAAACTGCCCAAAATCCCACAAAATTTGGATTTTAGATTGTATCTTAACTCCAGTAATAAGCCCTCATTAAGAAATATAAATATAAGTGGTACTTACTTTTACTGGCTCCAGAGTTATAGCTAAATAAAACTTTAATTAATGAAATATTTGAATCTTACAAGGGATGGCACATCTGTTCGAACCAGACTTCATTTTGTTTTTTCTTTTTTTTAACTTATTTAAATTTAATTTTTTAACTTTATTTAATTTAAATACATTGATTTATTAATAATTATTAACCCGTGATTATTAAAAAAAAAAATTAAAATTAATAACAATTCACTAATAATACAAAATATATATACAAAAATCAGAAGTTATTGTGAATAAGATTTTATGGACTTTTAAAAATGTGTATATTAAATTTAATAGGCATTATTACATATGTCCCTATAATAGATTTGGAATACATCTGATTATTTAATATTAATTGAAAATTATAATTTAGAATCGCGTTATTTTTGGATTTTCGTTTAAGTATGTCACATGGTGTCCATATCAGATTTTTTTTCTAGAGTGAGGTAAGTGGAATTTTCTATATTTATATTTAAGACCAAATTCCATTTATAATGACTATTTCTCATATAAAAATTCCGTTTATAAATATGAATATTTTTCATATAAAATATTTTATATGAATTTAATATTTTTCATTTAAAATATTTTCATATAAATAAAGCATCTCTCTGGGGTTCAAAACTGATATCTCCGAATGAAAATCAAAGCTAATATTTTCTTTTAAATTAATATATAAGAAAAAAAAATTAATTTTTCTCTTTGATTATTCGAACTCATTATCTACTGAACTGAGCCGGGTTTTATTTTTGTTTTATTGTGGAAATATGTGGTAGATACAGAATAAGGGTTTTGATCAGTGAAGTTAAGTTGAATTTCATAAACGAAAGTTCAAATGGTAATATTGTATAAAAATAGAAATAAAAATAAAAGAAAGTACTCGTAGTTTTATTTATAATTTTATTTAGATTTGAAAGATAATTCTAATTATTTCTATTTATTTTAAAGAAGTTGTATAAAAGATTTTGAAAAGTATGATGATGATGATGAATTACATTTTAAGATTACTAATTTTAGTAAAATTAGTTAACTAAAAAGTATTGAAATAATGTAAAAAAAAAAAATGATTTTTAACGATAAACAGGACCAAATTTACAAACTGCAGTTTTAAAAAATTCACGCCATAACACTTTCGATTGCTAGAGACCATATTCAGTGAACGGAGCGCTGTTAATCCGAATGATGGTATACTAATGATGTTTTCATCTTGAAAGGTCATTTATTTTAAATGGATCAAAAATATTAATTGAATTTGTTATTCAAATAACATAATGGATCATCTTGGTTTTTCTATATTTATTTCATAAAGTTTGAATTAAAAAATTACCAATATTGATGGATTTATTAGGTAGTTGGTAACTGTTGATTGCACGTTATTATTAAATTCTTATTTCAAGTTCGGTCTATATTTTCCAAAATACAGGCAAAGAAAAAATTTGGTTTGATTAATATATGTATTTATTTATATTTATCTTTCAATCTGATTTTAATAAATTCATGTTTTCATTTCTTAAGAAAACTCAAAAATAACATAAGCTAACATCATATTGAAAAATAGCTAAGGGTTATCACCACAAAAACGATTGACAGCACTGACACGAGACCTAGAAATTATATTATAATTCTGGTTCGATTTATAGTTCAAAATAGTAGTTAAACATGATTTTCTATCATTACAAAGCACGGATACAATTCACGGTGAAGATTAAAAATTAACAATTGAAATGCAAGTTCTATTTATCGTCAAACCTTAAATAGTTTGATGAAAATATAATTTCATTTTATTTTGTACTAATGTGTAGAATGTTGCAACTTCCTACATCACACGTTAACTGCTTCGTATTTTAACTTCATCTTCTGTTATAGTTTTTATTCTCAACATTTTCTTTAATTAATTAAATTTAAACAAACTAAGCCTTATAACTTATTAACCACTATTTGTGGTAGAGTAACTGTCACGTAATTTTTTATGATGATTTTTACTTAAACTAAGAGGTTACGTCTTCTTAAAAATTCAACACCGCAGAATAAACTGCAGTAACTAAAGTACAAATGAAAAGACTGAATGAAGTTGGCTGAGGAAACTTCTTTAGATTTAGAACTCGTGTAAAATAAAAAATACAAATTGTACACTTTATTTCTTGCAACATTTTAGAGAATTTTAATTTCTGAAACTGATAATGCAATAACTGTTTTTTATAATAGGTTTTAAATTTATATTCTTGTCACCACAGAAAGTTATTATAACAAAATTGCTTTAAAGTAGTTAGATTATGAATAAAAAATTGATGATTTACATATGAAATGTATTTAATTTTTATATTTAAAATGTATTAAAGATTATACATGTAGCCTTGGTGAAAAGTTTATCTCTTTCATATTTTAATTATAAATTTTAAAAAACACTAAACTGTTGAATAATTTATTTTTTTAAATTTTACTATTAATCTAATCAGATTAATATGAATTACTACCCGAATCATAAAATATGATAAATATGTTTTTTATTTTAATAAAGCAGATGTTTTTAAATGAAATTAATTAAAAATAAATCAATGAAAATAAAACTGAAATGACAAAGAAGATTTGTCAAAGTCTTTCTCTAAGGAATTATCACAAAATTCATCCAACCAAAAACATCAAAAAACAAATTAAACCGCTGTTTATGTTTATGTTTGTCGTTTATATTGGTTTTGATTACTGGAAAGCATTTCAAAATTTGATAGACTACATCTACTAGTAAAAAATGATAAAATACCGGAAAGGCAATGGTTTAAATATCTTAAAAACATAATAAAAAAGAATCATTGCATAATAAGAGATCATAAAATATTGGAATGATAATTTTTTTTTCTTTATATAACAACAATCTAAAAGATTTATCTCTTTACTGTAATTGTATCACAAATCTGCTTCTTTATGGATTTGAAAAATATTCTTCTCATAAAAATAAATACCTTACAATACTAAAAATATATAATTTTTTACATATACCATATAAATGTTTAATTTTATTTACATAAAATTTAATTTCAATGAAATTAGCAGAAAAAGTTAATTAACAAATGAAAATTTTTAAGTGGATATTCTTTTGATAGTTTAAGGATTACACTTTATTTTCTTAGTAGTATGTTTAGTCAGTTATCATAGAAATATGACTTACTTGATAAAATTAAACGCTAGAGGAATAATATAAAAAAGATAAAAAAAAATTATAAAGGGTGGAAAATTAAAATAAACCCAAGTGAATAATATCCAGCCGTAAATTAAAATATAAAGATTTAGCTTAAAGAGAAGCAGTAAACATTTTACAATACATTTTCTTAAAAAACTTGGAAAATTCTTGTCAAAATAAGAAATTTTAAGTACAGAAGATGATCATATTCAGGGAAGAGTAAAACCTAGTGATAATTTTATGAAATATTTGTGCATAATACGATTCCGAAACGAGTGTAGACTTTGTTGACCAACCACATAACATAGATATTTTACAACGGTATCAAATAACTCCTGACAAATACATACGGCTTCTAATTTCGATTCAGCGATTTGAAAATAAGAGTCAAATTTAACAATATTTTTCATGCAAACCATACCAGACATGGTGAGGAATTATATCTTAATTTTGTAGACTCTACAAAGATCCCAATCATTTGGCAGTTAATCCGTTAGAAAATAGCAAAGAAATCAGTTTATTGAACCTCATGTTTTAGATTGACAAGAACTAAAATACCATTTTATTATTAACTAAATAATAAACTGCAAAACCTTCTACTAATTATTTCTTAAATAATGCATAATTAATAACATTTGTTTGTGTTAAAAATGATTTTATTAAATTATTCAGTAAAATAATCGATAATTAAAATTTTCACTAAATTTTATTATATTCAATATTACTGAAATGGAATAAACTTAATATGTAATGATTATACAATTTAAGTTTCGGGAGGCACTTTAAATTAAAAAAAAAAAAAAGATTAAATATTTTAATCCTTTTATGAAACATTCAGAAATTTATAGTTTTTTTTTTTTGAAGTAATTTATTTTAAAACAAGACATTTAGTTAATAGATGTAATATGATTATACGCATATTACTAAGTCATATTATAATATGGATTAGGGAAAATGGTTAATATACCTTAACCACTAAAATAAGTAATCGTTCCAAAAGAAATACTTAGATCCATAACTTGAAATAAACTAATAGTATGTTAAATTTTCACTTTTATTTAATGGATAAACTGTTAATATTAAATAGAAATTTTATCTTTATAAAAAAGAATACACATATATATATATATATATATATATATAAAATATGCAAACAAATAAATAAACAAACTTTTGCACATATATATATATATATATGCGCGAAAGTTTGTCTATTTATTTCTTTCCAACAGCATCTCGCAGGAATCAACCGACCAGTTGCATTCAAATTGTCAGGATATGTTGGTATTATAACAGGAAAGGTTATGAAAAGGGACTTGGACCATCCCGTTCATTACTAACATTGACGTATGGTAGTCCAGAAAGTACGAGTAATAAGCTACACCTTGAATCAGTTCCTATCTAGTCACGGGAGGTTTACGCCTTGTTTAGATTCGGACTAGATATAACTAACTTTAGACCCAGCTGTGAAAAATGGAGCAGATGGCAGTGCATCTATTTTTTGAGCGTATTCGCTCCATCTCTGAGTGGAATAAACTGTTAGATTGATTGATGCTGAATATACTGATAGATTTACACTGTCAAGAATTTTCGCATCGAATGAACTTGCCGGTGTGATGATAGCATCGGTTATGGTAACCGAACTAATGTAGTCCTGGCCAAGCTAGGAGTCCTAGAAGATGCCAGTAAGAGAGGGACGGTCCAGCGATGTGATACCGGATCAGGGGATAGGCCGCCTAGTTAGACCTGGTTTACTGGGAGTGTCCTGGTGCGAGGACGTACGTAGCATTCCCTCTACTGAGGGCCCTGGGTGTGGCAACGGCATCTAGCTACAAAAGCAGAAGATTAAGTCTCACCTTCATTAAATAATACCTTACGATTACCGGGTAAGAAGGTGGCGGGGTGGAGGTTTAGTCACTATGGACAGCCTTACGTACTCTATGTAAGATATAGTTGAAGCTGTTGCGAATCCAACAAGCTTGTTACAAGTGTTTGTAATAGGATTTCTCTCTTCCTCAATTCTATAATAAAAATAGGGAAGATTTTAAGCCATAGATCGAGATCCCCTTCTCGATTAAGAAATTCAAATAACATAAAGTTATTCATTAATGAAACAAAAATTAATCCTTTTATTTCATTACATTTCTGTCACCATGGCAACAGAAATATAATGAAGAAAAAATTACTAGTGATTTTTTTCTTTAAAGAGCATTTAAAATATTTAATATTCTCACATCCATGGCTATAACGAACGCATCGAGGATTAAAGGGGTGAAGCCCCTTGGCTAGACGGTCGAGCGAGTGAAGGGACTGCTAATATATATATGCCGGTCTCCGTGGCGCGAGTGGCAGCATCTGGGCCTTTCATCCGGAGGTCCCGGGTTCGAATCCCGGTCTGGCATGGCATTTTTCACACACGCTACGATTCATTCACCTCATCCTCTGAAGATATACCTTAACGGTGGTTCCGGAGGTTAAAAAAAAACAAAAAAATACATAGACAAGACGATCATTCAGTTTGTAATATTAGAAACTGAAATACGATCGCCTATGATAAGGTAAATTAAAGTTAAATGGAAACAATACACATATCTATTATTAGTAAATAATAAAATTTGCCACACACACACACACACACACACACACACACACACACACATATATATATATATATGTATATTTTTTTTTATATAAAATTTGTTTTTGCCGGAGAAATCGACAACTACAGTCTAAACGTAAAATTTTTTTTTTTTTATATATACAGTTTACATAAATTTACGCTAAGAAAATTTAATGAAAATAAAAGATTATTTATTGTCTACTTCAATATTAATTACATTTTGATTAATTTCCATCCAAGAATTATAAAATAGACACCTCCACATCTATATCGAAAAGCAAGTCATTATTAAGTTATGTTAATTTTCCCAGCACTTAGATCTGTAAATTGCAAAAGCATGAATAGATTTCATGCATACAATAGAATCGCGCATACAATATTAAGTGGAGGGATAAAACACCAAGCTAAACCGATGCGCGCAACGCAAACATATACTTCTTAATCCAGAAAAATAAATGATGTAGAAAAAAATATTGGAAAATGCATAATGTAGAGCATGAATCCAACGAAAAAAGAAGATGAATTCCGTATTAACCAAGTAGAATTGATCGAGTGGTTTTTGTGATGAGGCAAATATAATTAAGCTTCATTAATCTTATATAAATTTAAAATTTGTCAGTACAAGTAAAATTAAAATTAAAACAGGTAGAAAAATATAATGAATTTAGCGTTCGATTTACATGAAAATTTCATTCATATAGTGTACAATAAATAAATAAATGTACGTAATTCACTTGTACCCTCAATCTATATGAATATATTTCAAAACAATTATATAAAGGTTCACCGTATGTAAAATAGTGAAAATATTTTTTAACGAATAAAAACTAAAACTTACACAAAATATTCACACCCATAAAAAAAAAAATAATTGATAACAGAATTAAAATCTTTCATTATGGTGAAACTGATGGTATTCTTGTATTTCTTAATTTTACACTTATTTCGCTTACTTTGGATCTCATTTCTTTTATTTAATCTGTTAGCATTTCTAAAACAAAAAATAAATATACTCGTATATATATATATATATAATTGATGCTGAATTTTTCTATTACATCAGTTATGGTACCATTTATTTCATTCCTTGAACTGTGATTATGTAGAGGGGGAATCGAGATAAGATAAAAATTATAGCTAAAAAAGTACTTAACTTTATTTATTTAGGTATATGTAAATAAAATTTATTTTTTTCTTGATGAGAATTGTAGAAACGATCAATCGACAACTGTAAAGATGGAAAATTTACAATAGTAAGATGGAATTTTTAAAATATCATTTAAATTGAGATATGTTGACAATATCTAGATTGAGATTGAAGTACAATCTCAGAGTATATATATTATATATGTATACTACTAAAACTAAATCTGAGGTACATATCCTAAATAAATAAAGTACTTTTTTAGATATACTTATTTTATCTTGATTCCCCCTCCACGTAATCAAAATTCAAGGAATGAAATAAATGGTACCAAAACTGCTGTATGAAAAAAATTCAGCATCAATTAATTTATATATATATATATACATAAATTTTTTTTTATTTTAATTTTTTTTATAGGAATGCTAACAGATTAAATAAATAAAAGACCGGTTATATATATATAGGGTAAAGATAATAGTTCATTCTCTGTCTTCAATCATAATTAGAAAAAAATTACTACAAATATATAAAATTTTTACGGTAATTTTGATTTAGTGCTTACATTTAATTAGGAAAGATATTTAGATTGTGAAAAAATCATACTCCTTAGAATTTGATTGTGCATATCTGGTTCCTATTGGTCCACATGATCTAAACGTATTTCATAAAATAGTGTTAGCGCATTGGCTAAACTACTAGCCGTGCGAGGATAATTGATAAATTAATTAAAATAACAATACTCTGGTAAGAATGAAAAAAATGTATAATGAATTAAAGTTTATAGTAACAAAAAGAGTTAACAAATAAATAGTTTTTAAATTTGAAAACAACAGTGAA
>JAAAKQ030196310.1:0-11940 GCA_010016005.3 Zanna intricata
TGAACCTTAGAACTCTCGACTTCAAAATCAGCTGATTTGCGATGTCGCGTTAACCACTAGACCAACCCGGTGGGTTTTCAACTTTTTTCTAACGGGATTCTTCGGTTGCTTAGTAGTGTATGCATTAGTTTTGTCACAAATCTTATCAAACAAAGGTTCCATATATTCTGAAAAAATGTGAAGTTCTAAACATGGATTTGACTCAAACTTATTCAATCTATTTTCACAATCGCCACTATGTTTGGTAAAATAATATATAATGGGGTTATTTTTAGTTTTTGTATGATTCCAATCACTTAATTTTTCTTCTTTGCAGTACGTACACGCTTAGAAGGGACTGGTGAATCATCATTATAATGATCACTTTCATCACTACATTCACTAGAACTATCACTACAATTTGAAATCACTACATTCATTATCACTGTTCCAAATACTTTCTAAACACTGTCAATTCTTCCTCATCACCACCACAAAACCTTTTCTCTGCCATTATGGCTGCTGAAGTCATAAAAAGAAAAAAAAATTGATTATTTTATTTTGATAAGAAACAGTGAGTGAGGCTAGTAAGGGAATTTACAAAATCACACATTAGCACTTCACTTCAGAATATATTACAATGCAATCTATGAGCTACAAACTGAAATATATGCATGTATATGGAGCACTGCAGCATTGCGACCTGAGGTCATCATATGACTTATTGTCAAAAAATTGTGTGATAACCTATGGGTTTCATATGACTTGAATGGGTTAAGCTTCAAAAGCACCTGAAACAAACATATGAATATTACTCCCATTTATTTTAGTTTTTTGGGGTCCCTGAGTCAAGAAATGTTGAGAAATGCAAAAAAAAGTCCTGTAACCCATTTTTTGAGTGATTACTATACTTTCCTTTTTGTACATAGCTCTAGGAGCTATGATGCACAAACATAGTTGTACCAACCTGTAATATTAATTGTTATTAATAAATAATGAATGAAAAAATTAAAACTGTTCATAAAAATAAAGTTTTTTTAACATGGTATTCTTTTAAAGTACATTCTATACACACAATAATATATAAGTAACTTTTCTTAAAAATTCTAAAACTGAATTCTGCTTCGTTCACTTGAAATAAATTTAATAAACTGATAATGTAAAAACATTTAACCTAAATAAACCACAACTCTGGTTGAACCACGATCACTGGCAAAAGCAAGAGTTGCGTAAATGTTTTTTCTTTATTCTTATTTAAAAAATATAGTCAGATATTTATTGTTAAAAATGCTTATTTGTTGTGTTTCCAAAGTATTGTTCAATTAATATTTTTTATTAACATATTTAATTTTTTAACTCTTTTTTTCCTTTCTCTTTGTTAGTGTATCTACAGTATTTCTGCAGTATCTACTTGTGATGATTGTTTAACTATCAAAATGGTCATCTAGTTTTAGTTTTAGAAGTGTTAATTCTTTGTAAAGATTTTCTTTTTCCCAACTTATTTTGATTAACTATTTATGTGTCTCTTTTTTTTTTAATTATTACTAAAATGTCACTTACATCTCAGTTTATCCATCAACTTCCCAGCACACATAGTAGCCAATGCGACCTTTATAGAAAACACTCTAATTCTACCAAGTGTTTCACTGAAACAAATTTAAAAAAAAATACAGATAATAGTACATATACAGAAACAGTTAATACAGATAATAAGTTACTGTGTTTATAAAACTAATAAAGAATAATAATACAGTTCACTCAATTCTCTACTGTTCACTCATGAAAAGACAATATAAAAATAAAAAAACTAATTTATCAAATATTTCACCATTGTACAAAAATAATGTAGTGTTGAATGGATAAATACAGAAACTTAAAATTTAATTTGTTAGACAAAAGTTATATTTATAGATAAAAAAATCACAGGACTGTTAAAAAAACATGAACAGTAAATAGAATGTAAATAAAAGGTACAAAAAAATTTATAGGAAATGAAATGTAAAGAAACTAGGTAAAAGATTTTTAGGCACTATGAGACAATAGTCACAGGAAGAAGTAATGTAGTGGAATGTGTTCCTCTGTTAGAATTAAATAACTTGCATAAAAGTACACTATTGTTACAATCAGAATGTAAGTAGTAGATTGTATAATCAGCAACAGTGTGCTACTGCAATATAATTTAAATAAAACATTCTAGTGATTTTGAAATAGTTTCTTATATTTTATCATCTTTTATAAACTGTAAATTGTTACAAAATGGAAAATTTTACATTGAAAAGAGTTATCTGAGAATTTGGATAAGGAGACATTTTTTTAATAATGAAACTTCTCTGCAAGTTTACAGAAATGAATACTCTGAATATAAAATCACAAAATCCTCTTTTCTGAATTTACAGTTAAAAGTATATATAAATTCTGATCTTGATTCATTATACAAAATTATAATTTGTACTTTTCTTTATTCTTCATATGAACATATTTATTTATATAATCAAAGAACATAATTTCATCCAATCAATCTGATGTACTTATTATAAATTATTTATTAAATAAACAAACTAAATACAAGTTTTCAATAAACAGAACATAATGAAATAACTTAAATTAAATAACTTTTAAATTTCTTATTTACAAACTCATAAACTAATTTTTAACTTTTAAATTAATTTGTATGAGGAATATATTTACTACTTTTAAAACTAAGAGAGTTAATGAGAATTACAATTTTTCTTAGTTTGTGTCTTAAAGTTACTACAAAAGAAGACTCAGTACAATGAATAATAATTAAAAAAAGCAAATGATTAAAAAAATAAGAGGAAATTTCAAATAGAAAAATAGCAATATATAGAAAACCTTGGATAATAAGAAACATATTAGATATAACAGATTAATGCAGAAAATAAAACATGAAAAAGATAATGAAAGCAGAAAAGTTTTTAGATACATTTGAATTAAATTCACAGAAAAATGAAATAATTTATTATTTTAGCTACTCAAAATTTTAACCATAATTTTAGTTTTAGACAAATTAGCTATATTATCAACTATTATTTTAGAATTCAGAGTAATCTGTATAAAACTAATCAATTTAGAATAATTTAAATTTAAGATTTATAATGCCTCTGTAAAATCTAGTGTATGTTAGATTAAACATTACCTAACAGAGTAGCTAATAAACTTTTGCAGCCCCATTCCAAGTAATTGTTCCCTTTCTCTTCCATCTTTTCTTTACTGAACAAGCAAAATGGAAATTAATTCAGCTACTGTTCTAGCTCCATCTTTAGCATTATGCTTGTACTTACTAACAACAGTCAATGGATAAGCAGCTGGCTTCACTTATAAATGTAGAAGGCTTCACTTCTTTACAGGGATTAAATATGATCTCTATTTCATGTCTATCTGTACAAATATCCAGGGTTCTGTCTGTTACCTTCCTTCCTACCTATGCAAGGGCTTCATAAAAAACCAAAAATATAACTCCAATTGTTAATTTAAAGTCACCCCCAAAAAAAATATATTTGCTTTTATCAATCACACTTCCTAAATTCACAGTTTTAAAATTCTGTTCATCTACTAATTTAATGTTAAACTTTTTCAAGTATTAACCTATACCTTTTGAAAATAGTTCTATAAGTGTAACTTAATTCACTTACTAAATCTCAACTTGCACAGGTATAATTCACATATTAATGAACGAACAGTTAATAACTTATAATTACTAAACAACAACTAAAATAAAAAGCATCATTTTTCACTATCACAGAGCCCCTTTCCTAACTTTGAACTAATTTTAGTAAACGAAACTGCTAATTAACAATTTTTTTTACAACCGAGAAGATTAATATCACAATAATAACCCATAACAAAGACTAACTCTTTTTTCCATATTTAACCTTCAGGAACAATATCATAAAATATTCCATATTACACCTATACTTTTCTCTTTCTACATTAGACAATTAAAATAGTTAATTGATTTGTGCAGGAGAAATATTAATTTAAACTGTTTGTAACCCATCATATAAAGCTGGTTTACTCGATTTATTTAAATATAATCTGTCCATTATTACAACAGCTGATGTAATTACAACAAAATATTTATTTTACCGATTCTTTAGATTTTGAACCAATTTCCTAGGTTCATCAAATAAGACTTAAAAAATGTGTTTTTGGCAATTACCACTATTTGGTGATGCCTTATTTTGAACTCACACAAGCCTGACAGATTTCCTTGACTGCTTCAATACAGGTAAGTGCACTAGATATGATGACTGCTATTAGAAAGGGTAATTTCTAATAGCTACCTATCAGCTATTTCTACCAGGGAGGCTACCTATCAGAATGCAGAGTAATTGGCAGACTTAAGAGACTTTTCTGCAGCAACTTGAATATTTACTTAATCACAATAATTGATATGAAAAAATATACTCACACAGTATAAACAGATAGTAGCCAATTAAGCAAAAGACTTGAATGGCTCTCAACGTGCACCTGTTGAGAAACAGGAAGCCTTTTATTCAGATTATGATATAGGCTAGAAACAAGAGTTTCTAACCTAGAAACATTCACTTCAGTCTGTGGTTCAAGAGTATTTAATCCATTTTCACGAAATGCTTCTATCACATTCCATATATCAACTGCATGCACTAATAATCAAAGAAAAAACAAACATAATTATATAATGTACTTGTCAAAGTAATACTTGTCGGCTATCTTATGTACTTCCTTTTTTTTCTGATAGGTGTGATATTTTGAAGTTTAATTCAAACATAACAAATTAAATGTTTTATAATATAATGTGGAATACATTAGTTATTTATTACATTAATGATTCATTAAGAAAGGAGATTACATTGTTGCAAACAAGTACAACTATGGTCTCCCCCCCCCCCCCCCACTTTTATGAATGAGGGCTTCTTACCTTCCTACCTAACCATTATCTAAATACAATATACATAGTAGTAATTTAATATTAGAGTAAAGATTAATTTCACCATATAATTTGTCTTGCTTCTAGTCGAAAGAAATGATACAAAAATTCAGAAATGTAGTGCAACAACCATGAAATACAATTGTGTTTTGTGGAACATGGATTCCAAGATATGACATCGTGCTGTGGCTTTTGTTACTCTATTAAATAGAGCCTAACACATGTTCAATATGTTGTGTGTGGACTCCACTTTCAGGATCTACAAAATTATACAAATGATTTATTCACATAGAAGGATAAACCCTGCTGCTTCAAGTTCCCTGACTTGATATCTCTTTCAACAATCAGAGTACAATATGTTTCAAAATGAATATCAGGGTTTTAAAGCTATATAGTATGTCTCCACTTTCACACACAGTGATTAATTATACATGAAATAGAAGAGCAACTCAAACAGTTTCAACTATGTGAAAGCTCATAAACTGTTCCTGTACCACTTGAAAGTGCCTGTATTCCGCTTGATAGCGCTAGTAGCAAAGATTATGACCCCCCACCCCAAACGGAAAGCCTTCTGAGTTTAGCAGTTTGCAAAGGGTGAATCTGTAACTATTGTTCATCATGCATTCTGTTTGAAGTTCTATAACATTTGTGGTTGGTAAAAACATTTTGAAACCACTGGATATCCGAAGACAATTTTCAATGCATAAGAATCTTTTGTGCATATGTTAGGAAGGCTAGCTGCAAACTAGCAGTTCCAATGACATCTGCATGGAGGATTTTAAGGAAATGATTATAACTGCATACATATTATTTATAGCTGTTAGAAACTCTAAAGCCTACAGATTATGGTTTGCGTGTTACATTTGCAAATGAAATTATGCACTGTGATGATGAAGACTTTCTTTATTGTGTCACATTCAGCGACAAATCTACATTTCATGTTAAGGAAAGGTAAACCTTCATAATGTGTTTATGTGGGGATCAGAAAGTTCTCACAAAATATTGCAGTGCAAATGAGAGTCCCCAAAATTGAATTTTTTTGTGCCATATCCTGATGGCAAGATTACGGGCTGTTCTTTTTTTGCAGAAGCAAGTGTGTCTGAAATGAACTGTCTTGATAAGCTACAATTATGACACTTTTCTCAACTGCAATACAAACCACGGAACTTTATTTGGTAACAAGATGACGCACCTTCTCACTGACACAACACTGTATGCGATTGGTTGAATGAAATTCTTCCTGATCATTGAATTGGTTGCTGGGGACCAAATGACACGGCTTGTTTGCCGTGGCCTCCACATTTACTTGATCTGAACCCCTGTTATTTTTTTCTTTGGGGTTTATAAAGGATCAAGTGTATGTGCCACTGTTACCAGCTGATCTATCTGACTTGAGACAAAGGATTGAAACAGCTGTCGCATCAACTACTCCAAACTTGCTACAATATAAGTAATACTATTAATAAATAAATACTATTAGTTAATAAATAAATAAATATATTGGTTAATAAATATTACATAACTTTAAAACTCTGATTGGTATTAATTTTTAAACACATGGTCAATTGTGGATTCTTCTTTTATCCTACTTCTATAATGTGCATTAAGGTACATACGGTCTGATCAAGGATCTTTATAACTAGCAGCTCATTTTTTCTTTGCAAAGTTCTTTAAAGATCCATTGCTAAGACAATAAATATTCTTCCTGCATTAAGATTTCCATTGTATAAGACTCATCACCTTCAACTAAACAAATTGGGGCTCCAATTTTAACAACACCATTTTAACATAGTGTAGGAACAAATTTCCTATACATACATATTCCAATCTACAAGATTTTTCCACTGCATTCCAACATTTTTCATTGACAAAATGTCATGATGGATTTTGCACTTATAATTAGCTGAAAGGACCCTACATTGTTACAGGAATGCAATCAACAGCTTCTCCTCTGTGGAAGAAAGTTCTCACCTTATTTTGAAATATATTTAAGAATTATATATAATTATATTTACCTGAATTATATACATACCAAAATGAATACAGCAAGAAATAATTGTTTTCATTACAGGAAATCAAAATTTCAGTAGACAAGAAAATGATAGAGAAGTAATAAATTGTTTAGGAATAACAAAAACGTATTTGTTATCTCTTCTACACGTAACTTACCAATTAAGAATTATAAGGAATGCAATAGTGAGGAAATTTACAATTCAATTTTATATCTCATTTTGAAACTTATCCAATTTTATAATAATGCCTTAATGAAATGATGGAATTCAATAATATATGGGAAAAGAAGAGAGATTAGGATAACCAACAAGTATCATCAAGTTTTCAAAATATATATCTTTTAATGCAATTAATAACTAAATAATTCACAAAAACAGTCTTAACATTAACAAAACAAATTATAAAAAAACTAATTTAATAATTCTTTTACAGTAAAGATATCATCATTGCTTTTATGCCTATAAACTAGAGTTTATTTTTTTTTTAGTTTTACTTAAAGGCACAAAAAACAACAAACACCACTTCCAACAGAATCCAAATTTCAGTAGTTAATGAATATATAATAAGAGAGAAAAAACCAAAAACTATAGTTAAAAAATTTACATGAACAAATCTAAAAAGACAATATAAAGATTGAATTACATTATCTTTGGAAAATTCCAGTGCACATACCCCAATCCCTTTAACTCTTGTGAATATGTAGTAGTGTTTTACGTACTGTAAGATTTTTTTTAAATGTAAGATTTATTTCAAATTTAAATAGTTAGCCAAAAATAGCAAAAAAAATAAAAAATAAAAAAAATAAATAGATAAACTTCAAAAATAAATAAAATATAAAAAGAATTATATATTTATCCTTACAAATTAAAGACTGCAATGTTAAAAATCACTTCTTGTTTGTTTTTTATTACTAATTCATCACATAAGCTTGAAGCTGGGGATGGAAAAATGGAATAGAAATTTTTTGGTGTATGTAAAATGCCACACTGAACAGAATTCAAACTCTGACCTTCTGTATGAAAGGCTGAGATGCTACTATTCCTCTACAGAAGGCTGAGAAGCTACTATTCCTCTACAGAGAATTATTGGAGAAAAAACAAGGAGAATTCAAAACAAAAAAAGAATAAATTATGACATTAGTAAACCAAAGCTAAATAATAACTGCAACATGCAAAACATTAATCAAAATTAAAAATTAATTTAAAAATAAATATTAACAGGACAAAAAAAATAGTAAGTGAACCAAAATCATGCATTTATACAATCATAAATTATAATTTATTTTAATGCATTAAATTATGGATTTATTTGCCTTTAATGTATTTATTAAATAGATAAATGTATTGAAAACATTTTGTAATGTTTTCAGAACATCATTTGCAGTTTCCCTACCCACTGAAAAGGAATATCTGAATAAGATATTCAGATATACTTCTTCTTTTTTAAGTAAATATTTTCACTCTGATACTAAGTACTTTGAACAGCAATAGGTCTCTTGGATTTTCTGTAAATTTCAATTAATTTTAAATGGCATTTTTCATACATGAAAATTCTCATGCAGCTGTTAAGTAGGAACACTAGTAGTTCATGATTTGTAAAAAACAGTTTCAGAAAGAAATATCTTTACAGTGCATGCGGCAGAACTGAAGAAAACTTCAAACTTTAATTGTTTTGATTTCCTATTTATTAAAACTTATCTCTTATCTTGATATAAAAGTGGGATTTAAAAAAAAAAAAATCATGGTAATTATACACAAATTACTAGCTTTCTTTGATTTTAATAATTTTTTTTTTACTTTCTTATCTAGGTGTATGGGTCAATCCATATCAAATCGGCCATTTTTTCTCAAAATGTTTAATTCTTTATAACTGTTATTATGAGACATTTGTACCTATATGAATGTAAAAATGTCATTAAACACTTTTCGGGGTAATTATTATAATTTTTTTTTTTAGTATTCATTTTTGTTTGACAGGCTTATAGCAACAAAGATGCATGCTCGAGCTTGTAGAGTAATGAACCATCCCATTCCACCATACAACCACACAAAACCTGTGGCAAAAGTGGAATCATTTTCTTATAAACTTATAACTTTCAAAAAATAAAATATTCTGTAGTTTCTGGCCAAGGATAGGGGCTTCACAATCATTCAACACATACTCTTCTTTTTCAGTCAAATATAAGAAAATCAATCAAATTTCTGTAACTTACATTAAGCATAGCTCGCTCAATCATCAATTTAGCATTTTGATGATATTTGCAGACAGAGACACTGTGCATACCAGATGAACCTGGCAGAACACACTACTTTGGCTGCAAAGAACAAAAACATTGACTGGCCTATTTTGTGGTCAGGATATTTTACCTTGTACAGACTAAAGAGCTCATTTAGGGAGATCAAGATTAATCTCTCTTGTTTATATTTTTTTTCCCCCAAGGGTGAACAATGTGAAGACTTTATTATCGCCTGGATTAAATACCAATTAGTAATTTAAAAAAAAAAATAATTAAAAACATTAAAACTAAAACAAAATAAATAAAATAAAATTAAAAACAAATTTTACAATTTTATTAACATTCTAATTTTATCTTTTTGAGATATTAGTTGTAAGTTTTTTAAAAACTTACAACTAATATCACAAAAAGATAAAATTAAAATGTTGCTAACTATAACTAGGTTTAAATTAAAAATTTTAATTAAAACTTAGAGCTAACATCACATGTAAGATATTATCTAAAACTTACAACTAATATCACTGATAAAATTTAAAATGATGAAAACTAAAACTAAATTAAAAATGATAAAAAAAAAAGTTAAAACTAATAAAACAGGTAATATACAAGAACTTAAAACTAATAAATCGTAAATCTTAGAACTGATATCACAGTCCCAATTTCTTTAAAAATCCGTAAGGGGTGTAAAAGGCCCCTTAATGGATAACAAAAAAAAACTATGTAAAAGACCCCTTACCAGATAACAAAGAAAAACTATTTAATTTTAAATTTTACTAAAAATATTTATGCGTTGCAGAAATACAATAACCGTATCTATCACCGTCTTATCATTTCCTAGGATGTAGCGAATGTTTTCGGGTAATTTAAATTTGAAACGTAAGGCCACATAACATATGCAGTCTATCAAGATATGATGCACAGTTAATTGACAGTTGCATCTTATGCAGAATGTTGGATTCTATTCTGACATCAGGTACCCGTGAGTGACTCTCGTATGTCCTATTTGCAATCGGCAAAGAACCACTTCTTCTCGATGAATGAGTCTGTACAAGGAGTCCCATGACAACACAATATTTTTAATATGCGAAGTTTATTATTGACTGTGGTCGTCCAGTCATTTTGCCACTTTGTGTGAAGAGTGAGTTTTATATAATTAATAGTCACATGTAGTAACACTTGTAGTGAAAAATGACTACATGCATCCTTAGCTGCAGAATTTTCTACCCATTCATTTCCCAAAATCCTCATGTGGCTAGGGATCCAGCAGAAACTCGTGTAGCGATGGTCAAACTCAGCGATTGCGTTATAGATTTCTATGACAATCGGATGTTTTGAATAGAAGTTTTTTAGGGCTTGGAGAGCACTGTATGAGTCACTACAAATAAGGATATTTCAATAGATAGGGTTAATGATATTTAGAGCCTTATTTATTGCGTATAGTTCAGCAGTAAATACACTCGTTATACAGAGTAGGCCAAACATATATGTTTTATCATAGACTACAAATGCGTAACCAACAGTATCGTTTTGCTTCGATCCATCAGTGTATACTATTGCATCTGCATTTGTCTTCAACACGATATGTTGAAACATTTGCTGAAAAACAACAGGTGACGTTGATTGTTTATTGTTAAGTCGTAAGGTCAAATATGAAATTTAGAAGATTGATTCTCCATGGAGGATATGAGCAGGGATATGTTGGAAAAATGGAAGGGGTGCCAACACTTATTAAATGCAGTAGGCAACGGGTACATATGCCTACAGGAGCAGTACAACATGGTGTAAGATTTTCACATTTTTTCACTCAGTCCCTGTAAGACACTGAAAATGTTTGAAAACAGCTGATTGACCATCTTTGAAGGAAAAGAGTCCTTCTTAAGTCCTTTTTTCCTCTAGGAAAAAAGGACTTAAGTTTCCAGGCTGAAAGTAAAGTTACAAATCACGTTTTAAGATAACTTTGATAGGGAAAATAATCAATGCTAGACTCTTCCTTCATAAAACATACTAACCTCGAAAATAAAATTTTAACTGTAATTAATTCTATATACTTTTTTTTTTTTTTTGACAAACTTCCTTAATACTTATAAGAAAACAGTTTAAACAATTATTTTACATAATTTCATGCTGAATCTTCTGGTTTTTAAATTATCATGATATCTTTATAAACAATAGTTACAAAGTTTTCCACAAGCACATTATTTGTGAAAAACAAGGAATCTGTGCAAACAAAAATGGCTGCTGAAAATAAGAATCTCTAAAAAAAAAGTGTTATAGTTTTTTATTTATAAAGGTACTATTAACCCCTGGTATAAATATTACACTAATAAAAAATGTTCAGCAAGAAAAATTATTTTTATTGTAAGATTTGAAATGGATTGACTTGTATATAAGTAATTTATAAATGCTGTTAAGGCTAAAAAGTAAAGATTATAAATCATAATCCACAAAATACAGGGTTATGTAACAAGGTTATTGCAAATGTACAGATTTCATTCAATACACTTATTGGGGCACTGGGAAGCTACATGATCCATTAATTCTAACACACGGCACTGATCCAAGCATCATGGATTATAATTCTGACAATCCATCAGATAAATAATGGTAAGTTTCTGTTTATATTTAATTTATATATATATATATTAATTATTACTGTATTAATTTATATTTATTTATTTGTAAACTTAACTGTCTTCTTTATTTAACTGTTTAGCCTCCAGAACTACTGTAAGGTATTACTTCAGAGGATGAATGAGGATGATGTGTATGAATGTGAATGAAG
>JAAAKQ030196321.1:0-11940 GCA_010016005.3 Zanna intricata
CGTCAAACTTCGCTCACGTGTCCTCAGCCGGAAATGTTACGAACCGAAACGAAGACATGCGACAGTAACCGAGCGTTTGAATGCGCGAGCCAGCTCCGAGCGTACTCCGATCAACAGAGGCCCGAAGCCCGCGTTACGGATTCGTTATAGAATTTCGGTGAATGCCTCCCAGCTCTCACCGATTTATTAGACGTCACGTCAAAAAAAGTACACAATATAGAAATTATACTTGTCTGTTCATCACTTGTGGATGAATGGTTAGAATAATGATCATATGATGTAGCGATATAAAATTAGTGGTATAATACTAACAATACTCAAATTTTAATAGACATGATTAAATTTGGTCACTATTGGACCTCAATCTAAGAGCATGGTTATGTAACTTCATAACATTCATCTGTAGATTATAGATTTTTCTTTGTGGTGTTAATTTCTTTCACTGAGATCGATAAACTTATGAATCTGTTGTCGGTTGGCATGTGAAGAAACCACTCATTTTTTTTAAAATTATCATTTTAATGAAATGACAAAACAAAGAGAACAAAAAGTATAAAAATGCTCAATTGTACACAGTACAATTGAGCATTTGCTGTTTATACTCACACAAACACATGTGTGTATATATATATATATATATATGTATAACATTCACACATACAAGTATTTTGAATATTCACACACACAAAAAATTATATATACCATTATATATGAAATAATTTCATAGAACATTTTAAGAAATCTAAAATGTTTTATATTGTTCTTTCCTCCACTGTTGTGTACATTTTTTTTTTTTATTCTCTTTTAATAAAATATTTACACAATTACAATAAAATGGAACTAAGAACCAACAGCCACCTTTTTTCTTTTGTTTCATCTTGTTTATTTAATCATTTGTCTTTTTTTTTTAATTTTGTCTATTGGGTAGAATAAAACCATAAGAAATTAATCACTTATATAACCTCATCTGTGGTTTATTTTTCATGAAATTCAGTAGATTAAATTTCAATCAAGATTATTTTAAAGGATAAACCTAAAGATTTATTGTTCTTAAAACTTATCTAACTCAATAACAAAGCATTTTCTTAAGTAAGCACATGAGAGTAGTTTGAGCATTTTATCAACCTGAAAAACCGAAAACACATACTGAAGTATAATTGTTCTTCTAGCTTGGACTACAACATAAAAGGGATGCAAACATGTAATATTACTTCACTTTAAAACTGATATTTTACACAATTACAATATTTTAAAATTTTAAATTTTATCATAAGTTACAAGGATAGAAATGTTAGTTGCTATCTTGTAAAAAGCATGAATGATTCTTCATCAAAGAAATTGGTGACCTGTTTAGACCATCAGTTATTTAGATCAAAGTGTATAGCCACTATTCTTAATAATTCAAAGAAATAAATGAGATAGTAGGTGAGAAAATGTGTGATCCAGAGCTCAGAGTCAAACTCAAGAACATTAATCTTGCGATGCTAATCACTCCACCAACTGGCCAGACAGTTTAGTTAATTAACAACAAAACATACATAGTACATAAATAAGGATTATATAGTAGAATATGTTAAAAAGTTTGAGTAAACTTACCTAATTAAATGTTGCAAAAGAAATTTCAAAGTATCATGATTAGGAGTGGGTAAATTTTTAACTATTCGTTGAAACTGTGATAACTTCTTATTTCTATTTTTATTTGCTGAAAAAAACCACACAAATATTTATAATTGTTCTGTATCTGAATAATCAAATTTCCAAACAGCAAAATTAACAAAAATAAAATAGACATGTTTGCATCCTAAGCAGATTCATATATTACATCTCTTTACAAGTTGATGATTCCTAATCTTTAAAAGACTTCTCTGGTGTGGTTTTTAATTTAGATAAAAGAGTTAATTAACTGTTATCATTTAGTAGTGGTTTAACAATCATTAACAGTTACTGCTATACAAAATTATGTAATAAATAAATTTAAAAAAAAAACAATCACGTTCAAATAGTTTTAAATAAAGGAAAAACTAGGAATTTGTATTATGAAAATACAAATAATTTTGTATATAAATAATTACTTTGGTTTTATTATAAAAAAGAGCCCTAATTTTGTTTCTCAGTTGTAAAAATAATTAAATTTGGTTTTAAAACACTAATAATTTAAAATTCAAGTAGTGAAATGTTTTATTTTCTCTTCTATAAGTCTGAATGAATAAAATTGAATAAATCTTACACAGGAAATATGGAAATGCACTTTATCATTATCATCATTACTCTCTTCTGTGATGGCTGTAAATGGAAAGCAAATTAAAAAAAAATATGTATATGTAGAATTAACTAAAACAAGTTAGTCTATGTAATTAGTGATACACAGCCACAGATACATTGCTATCTATGAATATACTTTCAGAAAGTCTAAACTAAGTAGTACTGCAATAATAAACAAATAATATTGTTTACAAATACAATGTCTTAAGAATAATAATTGTTTTTGTTTTCAGTCAGTTCACTTGACTGGTTCGATACAGCTCTCAAGATTCCCTATCTAGTACCAGTCATTTCATTTCAGTATACATCCTACATCCCTAACAATTTGTTTTACATATTCCAAACATTACCTGCTTGCACAATTTTTCCCATCTACCTGTCCCTCCAATATGAAAGCAACTATTCCAGGATGCCTTAATATCTGGCTTATAAGTCTCTCTTCTTTTAACTATATTTTTCCAAATGCTTCTTTTCTCATCGATTTGCTGCAACTTCTCTTCATTTGTTACTTTATTCACCCACCTGATTTTTAACATTTCCCTATAGCACCACATTTCAAAAGCTTCTAATCTTTTCTTCTCAGGTACTACGATCATCCAACTTTCACTTCCATATAAAGCTATGCTCCAAACATATACTTTTAAACATTTTTTCCTGATGTTTAAATTAATTTTTGATGTAAGCAAATTATATTTCTGACTGAAAGTTTGTTTCACCGGTGCTATTTGGCATTTTATATCAATCCTGCTTCATCCATCTTTAGTAATTCTACTTCCCAAATAACAAAATTCTTCCACCTCCATAATCTTTTCTCTTCCTATTTTTGTATTCAGTGGTCTATCTATATTAGTTCTATTACATTTCATTAGTTTTTTTATTCTTGTTTATTTTCCTGTGGTAGTTCTTGCATAGAACTTCATCCATGCCATTCAATGTTTCTTCTAAATCCTTTTTAAATTTTTTTTTTTTTACTCTGCTAGAATTACTTTATCATCAGCAAATTGTAGGTAGCATCTTTATCTGGTCACCTTGCACCGTTATTCCGTATCTAAACTGTTCTTTAACATCATTAACTGCTAGTTCTATGTAAACATTAAAAAGTAATGGGGATACAGACATTCTTGTCAGACTCCTTTTTTTATTACCGTTTCTTTCTTATGTTCTTTGATTATTACAGTTGCAGTTTGGTTCCTGTAAATTTTAGCAATTGATCTTTTGTATCTTTATTTGAACCCTAAATTTTTTAAAATGCAAAATATTTTATTCCAGTCTACATTATCAAATGCCTGTTTTAACTGTATGAATACCATGTATGTTGGTTTGTTTTTCTTTAATCTAACTTGTACTATTAATGTGTGTACTAAAATTGCTTCCCTTGTCCCAATACTTTTCCTGAAACCAAACTGGTCTTCTCCTAACATTTCTTCCACTCTCCTTTCAGTTATTCTGTACAGAATATAGTTAAGATTTTTGATGCATTAGTATTTAAGCTAATTTTTCTGTAGTCTTCACATTTATCTGCTCTTGCTTTCTTTGGAATCATGACAATAACACTGTTTTTGAAGTCTATGGAACTTCCCCTTTTTCGTAAATATTACACACTAGTTTGTATAATCTATTTATCGCTTTCTTACCTGCGCTGTGCGTAATTCTGCAGGTATCCCATCTAACCCAGGAGCTTTCCTGCCATTCAAATCTTTTAATGCTCTCTTAAATTCAGATCTCAGTATTGTTATCTCTCTTTTCATTCTCTTCGACTTCCTCTTCTTCCTCGATAACTTCAGTTTTTAATTCATTTCCTCCATATAACTCTTCAATATACTTCACCCGCCTATCAACCTTACCATTCGTATTGTAAATCACTGTACCATCTTTATTTAACAGATTAGATTTTAGATTTATGTACCACAAAATTCTCCTTAACTTTCCTGTATGCTCCATCTATTTTACCAATGATCATTTCTCTCTTCACTTCTGAACACTTTTCTTTAATCTTTCGCTAATTTGTATTTTTTGTTTATAGTATTTCTTAATTGTGATAATTCCTTTTACCTTCTTCATCAGTAGCATTCTTATACTTTCTACACTCATCCATCAGCTGCAGTATATTTGATAATTTCCAAAGTTTTCTACCACTTTTCTTTGTTCCGCCTAAGTCTCTTATATCTTTTCTTCAGGTTTTTAAACCCTAATCTACATTTCATTATCACTAAATTATGGTTGCTATCAATGTCTTCTCCAGGATATGCTTTGCAAATCTGGATACTTTGAAATCAAGGAGTTGATTTCTAAATCTTTGTTTAACCATGATGTAATCTATATGACATCTTCTGTATCACCAGGCTTTTCCTTGTGAATATTCTTCTATTATTATTTTTAAACTGGTTGTTGACGATTACTAAATAATACCTTGTACATAACTCAATAAGTTGGACCCCTCTTTCATTCCTCTTGCCCAGCCTGTATTCTCCCACAATACTTCCTTCCTTGCCTTTTCCAATAGTTGCATTCCAATCTCCTGCTATTATTAAATTTTCATCCCTTTTTATGTATTTAATTGCTTCATCAATTTCTTCATAAACATGCATTACCTTGTCATCATCATGGGCACTTGTAGGGATATAAACATTAACAATCAATGTAGACTTAGGTTTTGATTTTATCATTGCTAAGCTTTTTGAAATACTGATTAGAGTATTTAAGACAAATGGATAGCAACACTGCTATTAGTTTTCAGTGAAGAAATTAATTGCAAAAAAGTTTGGAAGAAGTTCCATTAATTCTAAAAAATGGTTAATTTAATATTTTTATAACCTGAACTGTTTTTATAAAATAACATTATTTTTATTGAACACCATACACAATTTAATATCAGATCATGGATAAATATGATTAGTTTAACTAATGAAATTACTTAGAAAATGATTACTAGCTGTTAATATACTTACTGCTAGCTTCAATAGCTTTGGTGGAAAGGTTAAATGGTATCAATGGTTGTTTTAGTTCCCTAAAGAAAAGCTTAAGAACACCAGTCAGTACATGAATATCCTTTTCTTGATCCAAAATTGATAAATTATTCTGGTCAACCTGCAATAAAATATTTGAATAAGGTTTTTGGTGAAAATAAAGAAGAATCCCATCAGCCACTCCTCAAAAGCTGGGAAATGTTTGTTTCCTTATTAGTATTTTGGTATTATATTAGAATTAGTATTTAATATTATATTCCTTATTATATTATATTTATTAGTATATTATATTATACGAGGGGTGATAAAAAAATACGGTGAATGAATTTTTATAGCAGCAATTATTTATACTGCATCTATTTCAACTAGTATGTCTCATACCCTCATGTGTTAAGACAGGCAGTGACAAGTTTGAACACGTTCTGGATTGTCAGTCTGCTTCTATAGCCGCTACAGTGAGGTCGTGTTTGTAGTGTCTGTCGTGAAACATGAATCTTGAACAACGCATTAACATTAAGTTTTGTTTCAAGTTGAAACGTGTGTCAAAGAAGGTTACGAAATATTAAAATCAGTGTATGGTGATAATGTGGTAACTTTGAATACTGTTTACAAGTGGTATGAGCGATTTAAAAGTGGAAATGAGTCGGTTAAGGAAGAGGAATGGTCGGGATGTTCTTCAACCTCAAAAACAGATGAAAATGTGCAAAAAGTGGCCAAACCTGTTCGTTCAAACAAGCGAATGACTATTCGAGAGCTTACTGAAGAACTTAACATCTCCTATGGGTCCGTGCAAAGCATTTTGTACGAAGAAAGAGACCTAAAAAATGGGCCATCGGCTCTCTTCTTCATCATGACAATATGCCGTACTACAAGTCATTTTTGATTTGCGAGTTTTTGGCTGCTAAAAGTCTTCCTGTCTTTCCACATCCGCCTTACCAGATTTAACGCCATGGGACTTCTGGCTTTTCCCGAAAATAAAAAATGTGCTAAAAGGGAAATGTTGTGACACCATTCCTGACATTGAGAAGGCCACGACAGAACAGCTAAAAGCCATTCTAAAAGAAGCCTTCCAAAAATGCTTCCAGTTGTGGATTCAACATTGGGATAAATGTATTGCTAGCCAAGGACAGTTCTTTGAAGGAGATTAATTCATACTTAAGGTAACTTTTTTACTTTGTTTTTTATAACATAATTCACCGTATTTTTTTTTATCACACCTCGTATTTAGTATTACATTCCTTATTAGTATTTAGTATTATTAATATTATCCTTATTAGTATTTTGCTGTAAAAGTATCTTTCAGAAATTTATTTATTATTCTAACAAAAATGAAATACAGTTTATAATATTTAAGGGTTTAATACTTCTTGAGAGGTTTTTTTATCATCCATGATAAAAAAATCATTTACTGCAATACATGATGTAATATTATGTCTGATTTGGTCTAATTTTATCTGGATCTGGGTGTTTGGTGAAAACATAAAAAATCTTTTATTTCTTTTAGATCTACTATTAACTTTCTTTTGTTACATCTTTTTATTTTACTAATTTTTGTCATAATGAACATTTTTTTATCATAATTATTTAAAAATATCTTCCCAGTTATAATAGTGAAATAATCACATCCTAATTATAATTTTTAATTAGTTTCCTTCACTCTCCCAAAATAGAGCATTATTAATATCTGAAAATGATGTTGGTGCAAATTTCAGTCTAAATATCATTTCCATTAGAAAAGATCGGTGATAAAAATCTCAGTAGCTGCATCCAAAAGAATTCACAGCATTCAGTTTATAGTCAAATGCTCCTAGTGGACGGACGAAAATCTTGATTTTAATAAAAAGAAGGTATTTAAAACATTTTTGTAAAGTAGTACTAAAACTAAAAATCAATTTATAGAAACATATATCAGTTAACTGCAATCAATAAATCTGATAACAACTGAAATAGTAGTATTGGAAAATGAAATATAATAGTATCAAGAAAAAATTGATTTTTTTCTTTCATTAGCTTTAAAAATTATAGACCAAAGGTCAGTGACTACAGAAATTCTATCCCTTCACTTCTCACTAATCAGTACTTTGATAACTGTGATGAAGGTTGTTTTTAAAAGAAAATTGTATATGTTGTATACCCTCTGATTTTTCTACAAAAGAAGATTTACCTTATAATATTACATTCACCAGAAATGAATTGAAATTTGCATTAAGTAAATAAACAAATTCACTTTTGAATCATGGAGTTCCTGAACAAACCCTATCAGGTATGATTTTCTACAATCTAAAATCTATCAGCTCTGCCAAAGAAAAGACTGGAAGAATTTAAGCTCATCTTGTTAGGTACCTACACCAGAAAATGGTGAGGGCATAATTTTGCCAACTCTTTAGAAGGGTTTATCTTATGGATAAAGGTACACTTTTGCTAACCTGCACAAGCTAACACATCTCTGGGCAAGTTAGGAAAATTCCGCCCCTGGGAGGGGAAGGTGGGAGGTATTTTAGTGGGTGAGAGTCCCACACTGTCATCTGCATGGTAGAGCTATTTCCTCCTCCTATGCAAAACAAAAAAGAAAAAAAAAGTTAGGAAAATTAAGGTCTGGTGTTTAAGGCTTGAGATTCACATTACTCTTTTAATTGGCTTCAAAAAAAAATCACAGCATCAGAGATCATCAGTCAGAGTCTCTTTCAATGTTGCAAAGGTCATTGATGACCTCATGATAAGTTTTCTACCAAAAGCTATAAATTAGAGATAAAGAGAAAATCTTCTACTTTTAATCAGCATCTTTGCAAGCAAACACTTTTCCAAAGTGTAGATATGTTATGTACTAGCTTCTCAACAACTAAATTATCTGCAAAAATGTTGAAAGTTCTCCACTCAGTGTAATCAGCCATTTTGATCATTGTTTTATGCTGAAAATGTATTAATCTATTTTGTAACCTTATATTTGAGTATTACAAATTATCAGTTATAAAGAACCACTAACCACTTCCAAGATAAATATAAGAACTTCATTTCCTACTTTTCCAAGGATAATACATTTTTGCATGTTTTTTTGCAAAAAAAAAAACGAGACTTACTGGATTCTCAAAATATTCAAGAATAGATTTGTATAATAAGGAAAGTTTGCTTTCTAGAACTAATCTTAAACAAAAAATTAACTCAGAAAAGTAATATTCTTTTCACTCATCTTCTTCAGGGTATTAGTAGAGCTGAACACAAAATTTTGATGGCAGTATCTGGGCTAATGTAAACTGGGAAGCCAATCAACAAGTTTTTCTGCATCTGAATATCACTTTTTTCAAGTAAAATGAATATAACTATACAAAAAAATTTACAGAAATTTTCAATCTCTCAGAAGAGGAATTTATTGAAAGTTTCAAAAAATTGTTTTACTTAGTAATGATCGGAATGAGATATACATTTTTACTAATAGTTCAAAAACAGATCAGTGAGTTAGAATCCCTTTTGTTGGTCAGTGTGAGAGTCACTGACAGACTTTTACTTTTCAAAGTAAGCATGCACCTCATCTGGATATCTAATAGTAATGATTAAAATTTATTGTATAGATTATAATTTGTAAACAAACAGTTACTGTTATTCCCATTCTGCTAGTACCATAAACTACCATACCATAAACTAGGGTAGATTGATGCATAATGAGTTGGTGCTGCTTTTGTAATTATTGATTACATTTTGAATTAATTATCTGATTCAAATTTTTGCATTAAAAAATGCCATTCATTAACAATATTAATGAACTATATAGATAATTAATTGAAGTATACTCAGTCAATCACAATGAAGCTTATAAAATGTTTTTAAAGTGATTATATTTTATTTAATGAGTTGATGCTATAAATTAAAACACACTATTTTAACACACGTGTGCACAACACACATATATATTACATACCTGTAATCTTATCTTTTGCACTTGTGAAAGATTGCCTGAAACTAAATACAAACCATCAGTCTTCATGTTTTCTTCGGTTTTTTCAATGCATTTTATACAATGTTGTACAAAGATAGGCACTTGTGGACGTTCGTTTCCACACACTTTCTCCAGAAAGCATCCAAATGCTAATTCATCTACAATAAAAAAAATATTATTAAATGATTATAAACCTGTAAAAAGATGGTTCTGATCCAGTGTAAAATGCTCAATTAGAATGTAACAATAGAAACAACTTCTTCAGAATGTATTGCAAGAAAACAAACACTAGAAAAAGATTAGCAAAAAAGAGATACTTTCACAGGAGAAAATAAAGATATTATAAAAAGATATATTAAGAAATCAAAATATTATCCAGTGCAATCATAAACAGAGAAATAAAAAATCTGATGTAGACACTACATGAATTTCTTTTACACTTATTAAATTATATAAACACATTTTTTGCTGCACTTCGTTTAAACTTATTTCATTTGAAAGTGAGGTACAATATTCCAATTCTTTAATAAAGTGAACAGTTACACAATTGCTAAAATATTATTTTTATTATTACCAAATATTTATACAATTATTAATTTAATAATTTTATGTGGAATATTAGGTTAGAGCAAAAATTCCTTTGTTACTCTTTCAATAAATGTAAGCCCTATATCTAGCTAATACTATGTTTTTTTAATATTATTATGATGTAACCATCAACAAAATAAAAACATGTACGAAACAGGAGAAGGTTACTCAATTTTATAGCGATACTTATTATCAAGAAGACTGAAACAAACTCATAAATAAAGATAATACGATTCTAAATTTTAATTTTCAACTAATATTAAATAATCAGATGTTTCAACAAATATTATGTGGAAACCGCATGACTTCCTTTTTGAGGATGGAGATGAATGATGTGTAGCATGTGTGAAAATGCCTGACTGGGACTCGAACGTGGGACCTCCAGAATGAAAGGCCGAGACACTACCACTTGCACCACGGAGACCGGCTCCTTTTATGCCTATCTTTATCTGTTCAACCTCCAAAACTACCGTAAGGAATTACTTCTGTGAATGAATGAGGATGATGTGTATGAATGTGAATGAAGTGTAGTCTTGCACTATCTTAGGTCGACCACTCCTAAGAAGAGTGGTTAATTGAAACCCAACCACCAAAGAACACCGGTATCCACGATCTAGTATTTAAATCTGTATAAAAATTTTTACCTTTACTAGGATTTGAATTTTAGTACTCTCGACTTTGAAATCAGCTGATTTGTGATGTCACATAAACCACTAGACCAATCATCCGGTGGGTTAATGCCTTTTATGCCTATTAAATTATATATACACATTTTTAAAATTACATAACATTTTATTTCACTAATCTTCTGACTTTTCATTTTTTTTTATTGCTATTATTGAATCATTATTTATTGTACTTTTTTTTTACAATCAGAGATTAATAATTATTAATAAATTAATATATTTAAATTAAAAAAAGGAAAAAGAAGATGAAGTCCCAATTCAAAACAATGTGCCTTCCCTTGTAAATTCCAAATATTTCATTAATTAAAATTTTATTTGGGTTTAACTCTGGAACCAATGAAAATAAGTACCATTTATGATATATCATTGAAAAGCTCTCAGTGACGGCTTATTACTGCAGTTAAGAAAAAGTTAAAATTCTAAAGTTTTTGGGATTTTTGTGGACACTTTTGGTTCAGTTGATTGCTACCAAAAGGGGAGGTGCAAAGCTAGATGTTATAACAGTCCTAAAGCCAAAATTTCAACATCATACGGTTAATCATTTTTAAGTTATGCGAGATACATACTTAAAGACATCACCCCAAAACTAGTCAAAATGGATATTTCTGTTGAAATCTTAAAATCTAAATTTTTCGTGATCACAATACTTCCTTTATTTTGTACAAGGAAATGAAAATTACTGAGTTTTCCTGAGAATAGTTTTTTGTCATTAGTATGAATCAGATAATGATAATACAGCTAAAAAACTTTTAAAGGACTTTAAATTGGAACACAAAATTGATATTACTAAATCACTGTAACATAATAATAATAATAATAATAAATGATTTTGCAAGAAGTAAATTTTTCAGACAAACTTACTTTAGATATTGTGGGAATGTGTTAGACTGTAATATAATTATGTAACTGCCTAAGATGGGGCCATGCAGTGAAGATATGCAAGTAATCCCATCTGGGTAACACTTGTAGTCTCAAGTATGCATAATTTTTACCTTCTATTATTCTATTATATATTACATATTATTTCTATATATATATACATATATATATATATATATATATATTTATTTAAAGAAACAAGAAAAACAAGGAATCAAAAGTAAATAATAAAGATGTAAATAACTAGCGAGTGGTAGCGTCTTGCCCTTTCACCGGAGGTCCCGGATTTGAATCCCGGTCAGGTATGGCATTTATCACACGCTACAATTCATTTGTTTCATCCCTCTGAAGATATACCTACTTGTGGTTCCAGAGATTAAAAAAAATAATAATAAACAGATAAAGAATAAAATGCGCGCGCGCACGCACACGCGCGCACACACACACACACACACACACACACACACAGGTGAGAGAGTCATGAGAGAGAATGGCTCGGTCATTGATATTACCCTAATCAAGGAGGTAGCTGTGTCACAGATAAGGAACTAGCGTATAATAGAGGAAGATTTCCTATCTGATCACCTGGCAATCAGTTTTGAGATTGGGAAGAAATCAACGCCCCACC
>JAAAKQ030196342.1:4557-19029 GCA_010016005.3 Zanna intricata
ATCGATAAGAATGAAATTTTATACTTTGATTAAAAAACTTAAAAAAATTTACTTGTCTCCTTCTTTAATTTATATGATATAATTTTTAATTCATTTTTTACTTTTAATATTTTCACTGGTCCACTTAATTTCCTGGTTCATCCAGGCAGAGGGATTCCAATGATCATGTATTTAAGATGTATACAAGTCATCTGTTGTAAATGTTTCTTATTTTTTATAAAATGTTAGGACTCAAGTACAAAATATGTTACTTATTTTGTTTTTATTAAATATTATTTGAAATAAATTAAAACTATATTTTTTTAAATTAATTTTTTTGTCACTTACTCTTTTTAGCGCCAAACATCTCAAATGATGACCCAGCCCCCCATATCCTTCAATATTAATTAAACACATATAAGGTATTAATTTTTGTTTAAATTCATCACTAAAATTTTTTTTTACTGCATATGTTCCAAACATTAGTTTAATTGGAAATTATTAACTTCTCAAGACATTAGTTATCATTTTTATATTCATTTCTATCTAACTTACATAAAAATGTTATTCATGAAATCATTTCTTATAACTTTAAAATCTGTGTTAAATTACATAATTATAATCAGTCTGAAAATGAGAAAAACATTGATTGATGATTACTAAATATAAAAAAAATAAATAAAATTTATTTAATTAGCTACTTTAAGTAAACGTTAAAAGAAAAACATTAACCCTCTACTATCCCATGTGACTTTAAAAAGTTACGTTTTCTAAAAACATCTTAAAATTAATTTGATCATAATAATTTCATACTTCATAACCCACTGTGACTTTAAGGAAACATATGGCTTCTTGTGGACTAGTTAAAAATGCATTCTATCATATATAAGCTAAATTACTTAGCCTTTTACAATTTGCAATTCATTAAAGTCTTTCCATCTATCTGATACAGCAAAAATAAGTTCATTTAGATAAATATATGCTTATTATTGTTTACAAAAAAAATTAATACATAATATAAAATATTCCTAGAAATTTTCTAATATTAACAATCATTTTAAATAGTTTTCAAACAAATATTTAATTTTTATATTTGTTCTTGGAAGTTATGTTGTAGTACAAGGTTTTAATAAAAGTTATTATAACTCCCCAAATATATTGAAGTCCACACAAAATAAATTTATAACTATTTAAAATAATAAACATTGTTAAATTGTTATGTTAATAATATTTCATTTCTACATTTAATAATATTTTGTTAATATTATTTCATTTGTATGTTAATAGTATTTAAATAATTCAGTCTTTGCATATGTAATCAGATTTCGAACCTTCTAGAAAGTACGAGATTCCTACTACAAACAGTAAAGTTGTATTCTTGATTGAATTACTTTAACTTAAGAATGAATTTTTATTTGGCAATTGGCGTTGATAAAGTTTAGTTCTGTAATTAAAGTAATTATTTATATTATTTAGAATTAATTGTATTTATAAATAATGAAGATATTTGTAATAGAAGCAAATAGAATCTTCTTGATGTTCCTAGTATTTCCTGGAAGGACAGCTACAGTATATAAACAGGTTGAGGGACCCGCGGATTGGTTCTCTCGTGGTTCATTCATGTGATGTAGTTGTTAGTAGCAACATTCTGCGAAGTACAAATTGTTTCATGTAGATTTTGTTAAGCGTTGTAAATGTCTGTTTGTTTTGGTGTTAAATAAATTATTGTGGGAAGGTTTGATATCGGGGTGGTTATTTAAACGAATCATGTTCTCACTATAATTGTTGACCAAGAAAATATTGTTAAAATAATTGTGGGGAAGTCGATATCGTGTTAAATACAAATCATTCTCCCACATCAGTCACAAGTGTATATACTGTGGTTGTTTACTTGAGTTGGTGAGCAAGTGAATGCCCCTACAAAGTAATATAAGTATTTAATGATAAATGTGAGATAGCTTTTGTTATTGATAACTGATTGCATTGTTAATGTTTTTTTATAAGGATTGCAGGTTTTTGATTATGGAACGAGTAAAATTAAATGACAATTTTATTATTAGAGAACTAGATTATGACTTATTGGATGAATTTTTAAATGACAGCAATTAAGAAATAGAGGTGGTTGTGATGAATAATAGAAGTAATAACACAAGATTCACTTATTTTCGACATTTTATTTCTGACGACATTCTTGAAAATACTGTTCAAGAATTAAAATATGCCCTTCAAAACAATATAAATAAATCCTTTCAACTTGATAAAAATACTTCGGAACAATTTATTGGAATAAGCTTTTACACAAGTATTTATGGATTCCCACAAACTTGAATGTGCTGACAAAGAGAAACCGGAATTTCCAAAATAGATGTAATGCCATGATAATAAACCAGTTCATTTACTAAGTTCTTTTGTTGGTACATATCCACTAAGTAAAAGTGAAACATTATGACTCACAGGAAAAAAAATAAAATTGTAGTTTTCTGCCCTTTCTTTTTTTCTCTTTAGCCTCCGGAACTACCATAAAGTATTAACTTCAAAGGATGAATGAGGATGATATGTATGAATGTGAATGAAGTGTATCAATGATATATTTCTTGTACAATCAATGATTGTACAATCTCAGATTGACCACTCCTGAGAAGTGTGGTTAATTGAAACTTGAAAGGAGGAAGAACTAGCACATATACTGAAGTAGAGTTGGAACAGAAAGAAACTGAAGACCAATGGCACCAGTTTTAATAATAGGTTTGGCAGGATGAGATTGGTTACTGGCCTACTTTTATAACTAAGAGAGCAAGGTTTACATTTTCAAAATGTGCGACTGCTCCAAAGGTTATGTGCTTAAATTGTAATGTACATTTGTGTTTTACTCTAGTAAAAAACCAATTCACATTATTTCATACAACACATTTGATTAGCAAGATTTATTATACTGAATTACAACCAAAACGAAGACTAATTTTTGATAATTATATTTTTATATTTAATTAGTTTTATTTAATAATAATAATAATTTAAAATAAAAAAAATATTTTACTGTATTAATAGTAATTAAATCTTAATATGTTCACAGATTTGTCTGCTTTTAATTTTAAAAAATCACTCTAAAAAAAAAATCTCACGGATTGAGAGATTTTATGGCCGATTGTGACTACAAAGATAAAAAAACTTCCTCTACCCCCCAAAAGAAAAATTTTGAAAATATTATTCTTAAATAATAAAAAAAATATATAATATTTACAATATAAATTATATTAAAATTTTTGTTTAATTAAAATAATTTGGACAGTAGAGGGTTAAATAAGATAATATTACAATCATTATAAGGTCAGATTGTTACAGAGATAGAAGGGAAAACAGAAAAAAAAAAATAAAACAATTCATAAATAAAACATATACCAGTATTACTAATAAATTGATGTAAACTGTAAATAAAAAAGAATTATAAAAAATTACAGAAATTATCATCTACCTAAAATCCAAAACTAAAGTAAAAAAATATATATTTACATAAATTAACTTAAACTAATAATAACAATAATTGAAATTGGTTTCCAACAGTTTTAATTATTTTTATGACAAGAAATTGTAACTTGATCAACTACAGATACAGTATATTCCTGATTATCCATGTTAATTAAGAATTTCAGTCACAAGAATATCCATTACCAATTATGATTGTTACATAACCATTACACAGTTTCATAGTCGCTAACTGCAATTAAAAATTAAAATTTCAATTAATTTTACAGGAAGAAATAATATTTTTGTTTTAACATCAGCAAGAGGGTTTTTTACCTGATACTATGCAAACTACAATCAGCTGGTGAAAATGGAATGGTGTTACTTCTCTGTTAACAGTACACACCATGAATTGCATATTGTGGAAAGACTTATGTGATACGTCAATATCATGGAGTCCTTTTCATATCTCAAGAGAGAATAACATAACTATTAAAGAGATAGCAGTATTACTATTCTAGAGAGAGAGGATAGTATTATTTAGAAAAATATTACGTCTACTTTTAATTTCTCATAATATATTTTATAGAAGATACTTTATAAAGTAAATTTATGCAGTACTTGTACTAATGTATAGTACTGCTCTCTGTTTCTAAAGTATCCCTGTTGGATTATTCATGTAATTGCTCATTTAGCTACTATTATGTCATTATTACTACACTTTGTTCATATCTTTGTGCAATTGTTAATTCATATGATTTATCCTGCATCAAGTAGCAATTAGCCATCCTTCTTCAACAGCATAATACATATTGCCAGATCAGAAGAAATGAGTCGTTAAGTTGGAAAATAAGTGTTGGTTAAGGTTTAAGAAGAATTGTCTGTTTTGCAACTGTTATTTTATGGTTTTATTTAGCGTTTTAGTTATTCATAAGTTAATTTTTTATTATTTTGATGTGTCTTTTGTACTAGTACTAGGCCGTGTCATAGGCTAGTACACTACTGAGATTATTCGAGTCCTTCCATAGACGGTGCTGCCTACGAGTGATTGCAGCATCTCTGACAGTCTCACATGTAGCAGCAGAAGTTATCGCGGATCTCCTTCCCATAATCTTAAAATAGAAAAGAGGAAGCATAACAGGGAGCCGAGGTCAATTCCAGGAGATGTGAGAAGGCAGTGAGCTATGCAGATTGAAGAAGAAATACTGTAAATAAGGCAGGATTTTCCTGCCTTGTTTGCAGCTCCTGGGATCAGGAGAATAAAGGCCAATGGACCCACCATCTCATTAACAATATAGGGAATTGGCTGTGATGGAGAGACATGGCTTGCTGGGTCACAAGCTCGTGCAGTTCCTGGCAGGCCATGATGATTTTCGTTCATATTTGTTTTGGGCTAGACCACTCAGACATGTGCCCAAGCTGTGATGCAGAGGAGTCCCCCTCCATGTGTTTTTTGCATGCCGAAGATTAGGAGATCTTTGTGAAGAACTGATGCAGAAGCTAGGTCATTCTGATGTGATTACACCTGAAGACATCTTGCCTATCTTAGTAAAAGTGAAAAAGAATGGAGGGCAGTAGAAGACTATGTCAAATGTGTCATGAAGACTCTTCACAAATATGAAGTGGTTTACCAGCATAAGGGATTCCAGAGGGCAGAGGGGGGCAGGCTTGTGGCCGAGTGTCCGGGGGGTCCTCGCAAGCATGTGGGGATTGCCTGGGAGCCATGAGGGTGCTCACCCTCTTCTGAAGATGCCTGCTGTGATTGGTATGTTTGTATATTGCTGCTGTATAATTTATGTATATAGCGTGTAAATTTATTGGTGCATATAATGTATATTTTGTTTGTGATATTGGTATGCTGCTTTGTGTGTTGTTGATGGGCTGTTGCAAGTTTTTCTTAAAAAATTGCTGTTTTTCATATTGGCAAGTGTGATACTAGTCAACAAGATATAAGGGTGCAGATATAGGGGTGCAGTTCATATATGCACCTGCACACATCATTCACCCCGCACCAAGCCAGCTGAGCACACAGTGCCTAACCGTAGACTGGCAGTTACATAAGCAGCGATGCAGGAAGGCAAAAGCATTCACAAAGAAAAGAAGAAGTTCCCTTACAGGCCCAACATGTGATCATGGGATCTCAGGCAGATGCCAACATCCCTGCCAGAGCAGCAGGCTTGGCCAGCCAGGCATGAAATCTGCTACCACTAGGAGGTCTAATGGTGAAGACAAGAGCTAGACAAGCATTGCTTGGGTGAACTGCCTTGGCTGGCTGCACCAGCGGGAGATGACTGACATCAACTCAACACTGCGAGGCTCTGAGGCCACACTGTAGCGGAGACCAACTGCTACTGAAGGGAAGCTTCATCTGATTCCAATGCACAAGTTGCAACTTTCTGACTACAACCTGTTGAGCTCAGCTGACATCGCCAGCAATCAGCAACCAGACTCTTCAGCCCATCTCAGTAGGGCTATCTCATCAAATGCACAAATGATCCTTTTCGGGGCCCCCACTACAGAATCTCAAACAGCCATTTCAAGGATTATATAACAATTAAAGAACATATAACATCAAGTCATCATATGACTATCAAGAACATATACATCAAGTGACAAAATATGTGTACATCAAATGTAGGTCATCACTGTCCATACTTTAACAACAAAATATCAACTAAATACATATAAAAATATTTTAACAAAATATAAATGGCCACATATTATTACATAAATTACTTATGATAAGAGTATGTTGTCCTGAACAATTATTGTCGATGCAGAAACATTTCAAAGCTCTACTTACTTAATAAATTACTGCATTTACCTACACATAATTATACAAATCGGACAATAACCACCCTTAGCTACATTTATACAATATTATTCTGAACAACAATGATATTATGATATTGCAAACAAATCATTACATAATAAAATATATTTACCTGTGCATAGATTTCATATTTTAATCATTTATTAAAAATTAACCAAAATTGAAGTGTTTTTTTTCAAAAGAAAAAAAATAAGGCACTATCAGACAACTAAAAAAGAGCTATACTCAGTAATTATACATAATCCTAAATAAAGCTTTAATAGCTAAGCAAAAAAAAAATAAATAAATAAAATTTATTAGAAAAAAAACAAAAATTTTATATATAAATATATATATATATATATACATATATATATATATAAATATATATACACAAAAATTTGATTACATATTAAATTTGAACATACTTATATCGATGATTTTCATTTTTGAATATAGTTTCCTAAATAAAAAAATAATTAACATAAAGAATCACAAAATATGCTTAAAATTAATAATAGAATATATTATTAGAATTAATAAGCAACATGACCGTTAACCATTTTTGCTTCTCTAATTATACGTTTTTCAAGATTAAAATCATATTCAAATTCACCATTCTCAAAGCCTTGTTTAATTTTATTAAGTCTTTCTGTAAATTCATTCAACGTTAGATTATTACTATTATTACTCAATTTTACATCTACTTCAAGTTGTGGTGCTATTCTGAATGGTACTGAATCGAGTTGATTTTGTACTTCATTTATTCCCCTTCTGGATTGAAAAGGTAATGTTGAAGTTGTGCCAGATGATAATGTCGGTGAAGGATTGTACGGAAGAGATGCTGGAGAATTAGTATTTAAGTTTGGATATAATGGTGACGGATGTGATGTTGATGATATAGGTGGTGGTGGTGGAGGTGCTGACCGCACTACACAAAATCCATCAATTGGAGTAGGATCTACGGTTACATGTGGTGATTCCTTCTTTTTTATACTTCCAAAAAACCAAGACATCTGAAAAAAACAATTAATATAATCTAAAACATGTATTAAGAATAAAAAACAAATTCTTAGTTATCTAAAAAAAAAAATAATAATAAACTGTATCCTTTACAATCTGATTATAACATAACACCAGTAAAATTTCAAGGATTAACTCTTAAAAAAACTTAGAAAGAATAAAAATCTTAACTATACAGAAATCATCTACTATATAAATATATGAAACACACGTAAAATACATGCACTAAACGTGAAAGAATAATTTTTACAAATTCCGATTTTTTAAAATCAGCACCACCAAAGTGAAACATTATAGAAAAATTATATTTATTCAAAATATGGGAAAACCTACAAAAATCAGTGCCCGTACAAAAGAATTGGGTGAAAAGATATCTTTTAATTGATAAATAGATCTTTTATTCTGATTAGAACATAATAATACATTGTACAGAACACACCAGGAATGGATTGATATGCTATTCCATGGATAAAGAAAAAAAACTTCTACAGCATTTGCGTGGATGCATCACAGAAAATCGCAGCAAAAAAACCTTGATCCAAACAGCATCACAAAATGCAAAATTAATCATAAAATAGAAAATAGATGCGATTATAGTCCATATTAATTATCTAAAATACAAAAAGATAGAATAATACACAGAAGTGCAAAAAAAATGTACTCATTGTTCTTAATTAAATAATATCTAAACAAAAAGACTTACACTCACTAATCTAATGAGGTTAGTGTAGTGTAATTTGTCGTGGTAGGTGGAACTAGCAATTTATACCTCACAAGCGCAGGTGGTTGGTAGTGAAATGAACCATTCATATTAGCCAGTGCATCAGAAGATAGTAGAGTAGTAACAATGGCTGAAGTTTGCTTATTGTTTGTTGAACACAAAGCCGTACTTAAGTGGTACTGGAAGTACGAGAACATTCACGAAGTACAACGACAGAGAGACAGAGTTCAACGGTGGCAGAGAGAGTTTGGAATGTTGCCACCAACACATTGAACAATTGCCTGTATTCGTGATAAATTTGAAGTCGATGGAACTGTAAAATATGTGCACAAGGAAAGATTGCTAGAATAGGAAAGGCGGTAGAAAATGTTTGATTCTCAATGTGGGCAAAAAGGTTTGATAATCAATGGTTTAGACTAACAACTTTTCAGCCTTTTAAAAGTAGACAACTTTAAAAGGCTCAACCTTTAAACCATGTCGTTTAAATCTTCAAATACAAGACACAATGTGTATTACTTGGAAGTTTACTGATAAATAAAATAAATGATGGTTACGTGGGCTAAGAACATAACTGTTATTAAATATATAAAGGTTGAAAAGTTGTCCACCTTTTAAAAGTTTGACACTATACTCGTGGCATGAATGTAGCGTCTTGGGCTTTCATTCGGAGGTCCCGGGTCTCATCGTCAGAATACCTAACGGAATACCCCCAGAGACTAAAAAAGGAAAAAGTATAATGGGATTTGTTCAACTCTGAAAAATAAGCGGTTCCTCAGCTTAAACATCAACATTTGAAGTAAATGTTCATCCTGCAAGCATTTTGTCAGCTTTGGAAGATAATAGTTGGAAGCCAAATACAGCACATGTAGAAGCACTTCGAAGCGTAGATCACAGAGTTTTACATCAACAATCTGAAATATGCGCATTATCGTGGTAAAAGTGCTCTTTCTTTTTATTCAGATGTGAACATTTAACCTGAATAACTCCCATTATTTGGTCCAATAGCCTAGGTAAAAGGCTATTGCACGTGATATGGTATTTCCACTAACACCATACGTCGGGATGAAAAAAAAACCATAGCCAGGATATGCCTAAACTGAATGTAAGATCTGTTACTTTTATATGCCAGGTATGAACATTTTTTTAAATAGAATTTTTAATAGAAGCTAAACGCTTCAATTTGGAACGATTTATATGTATCACTTAATAAAATAATAATCATGTACATAGGCTACCAGTGTTTATTGTTGCATGAAATGCTATTTTTGATTCACAGTTTTATTATCTCAAGGATAAATAGTTTTTACTAAGTCAAAAAATAAATAAATAGGTTAAGTTTATGACTGATTATAAATTGGCTATAAAATTTTCAAATAAAGCCAATACATCATGTCGTTAAGTCTTCAAATACAAGATACAAAGTGTATTACTTGGAAGTTTACTGATAAATAAAATAAATAATGGTTACATGGGCTAAGAACATAATGGTTATTAAATATATAAATTATGAATTGTGGTTGAACAGCATAATTTATATTTTATATCCAGTGTCGACAAGTAATAATTTTTTTTTTCATTGAAATTTTGTATGGGTCTCTCCTGTTGCTCTGAAAATTAAGGCTATTCGATTCTTCACGTAATATCAGATATGATCATGCCCAACCATATTTTTTATAATAATTTTATAAAGCATAGCTCATTGGTATGATTATATAATGATTAAATAATTAAACCCACTTACCAACAATTTTATACATTTAGTTCAAGCTATTTCGGAACATAATATTCCATCATAAGGAACTCAAAAAATATGTTTTTTTTTAAATTTTATTAAACTTTATAGACTGTGTAAATTATAAAATGGTGGTCTTCATATATTTAAAATTATATTGACTTAGGTCCTGTCATTGGAAATGTCTCCACCATTATCTAACCCTACATAATAGTGATGCTGTAGATATTGTAAACATCTACACCTATAACGGTGTAGACATTTACACCCGCGTGGTTTCTTACATCGTATTTAATACTGAGTCGTACAGTGAGTCTTCATTTACAATGTCTGTACAAGTCAAAACATGTAGCTGAAAACACAGCTGTGTTTTTTGTATTAATCACTGGATTTAGGAATGAATTCATTTTGTTCATACTTACTGCTAAGTTTCTTTAATTCTTATTAATTTCTATAATTTAGGAATATTCTTATTTATTCTTTAATTTAATTCTTATTAAGTTTGTCAACAGTGCAGTTTCATAATGCCTCGAAATTGTGTAAATGATGTGGATACCTTTTGCTATGTATGTGATGAGTTTACCGTAAAATCAAACATAAAAAACATTCCACTTTTAATTAAAAACAGCATGCCGTTTGTACTTTCAATGTAAAATTGGTGATCAGGGTAACACGGAAGGTCCTCATATAGTATGCACTAATTGTTTGTATATTTAAGAAGATAGCAGAAAGGTACACGGAAGAATTTGCCGTTTTGTGTACCTATAGTTTTGCGTGAACCAAAGGATCATGTAACTGATTGTGACTTTTGTTTAATCTGTCTGGAATTTCTAAAATATCTAAACGTACTGTAACATATCCTTCATCACAATCTACAATAGACCTGAAACTCACAGTGAAATTATTCCAATTCCTGAGCCACCTGTGAATGTATATTTCAAAAGCAGTGATGAAGAATCAGGCAGTACTGAAGAAGACAACAATGATTTTGAATTATCATCCGAGGCCACATCTTACATCACAAGATGAATTAAATGACTTGATTGGAGATTTAAATTTATCAAAAATCAAGCTGAACTGTTAGTATCAAGACTGCAAGGTTGGAATTTACTTTAAAAATATACAAAAATTTCGGAATTTCGAAGCCGACAAAAAGAACCTTCTCAGTACTTTATTGATGAAAATAATTTGATTTATTGCGCAAATATTGATGAGCTTATATTGCGCTTAGAACAAGTTCATTTACCTGAGACTGGTGCTTTTTCATAGATTCGTTCAAGTAAAGTTTAAAATTTTTTCTACACCACAACGGTAATAAATATCTTTCGATACCGACCGCGTATGGTATTAATTTGAAAGAGACATACAATGTAATGTACGTTCTTGAAAAAATAAATTGTAAAAAACATAGCTGAAACATATGTGGTGATTTGAAAGTTATAGCTGTTTTGTTAGCTGTGCAGTTAGGCTATACTAAGTATATGCGTTTTCTTTTCGAATGGGACAACCGAGCTAGAGATAAACATTACTTTGCCAAAGAGTGGAAGAAACGAGACAACGTAACTCCAAATGGGAAAAATATATTCACGAGCACTTAGTTGAATCCAAAAAAATATTTTTACCCCCTCTCTATATCAACTAATGAGAAATTTTATAAAAGCAATGAAAAAGGATAATTCCGGAGTTATGTAGATCAGGCAGAAATTTCCGAATGTAAGTGAAGGAAAACTTAAAGAAGGAATGAATATTTGTTAGTCCTCAAATAAGAGAGTTGGTCAAAAATGATGTATTTAACTCGATGTTAAATAATGTAGAAAATGCAGCTTGGGCTTCATTTAAAAATGTTTGCAAAAATTTTCTCGCTAAACAAAACTCCAACAATTAACACGACACTGTTAATCAACTAATTACTTCATACAGAGCTATGAGATGTATTGTGTTTAAAAATACATTTCCTCCACTAGCATCTGGATTTTTTCCAAGGCAATCTAAGAGACATAAGTGACGAACACGGTGAACGTTTCCATCAAGACATTTCGGTGATGGAAAGCCGCTATAAAGGGAAATTGAATACTAACTAGGGTTTAACACTAACTAAGGGAAATGGAATACTAGCCGATTACTGTTGGACAAACATTAATTCGGGATGGGCTTGAGACTATTTATAAAAGAAAAGCGTCAGCAAAATCATTCTAACACGGGTATGGCCATGCAAAATTATAAATTTGACAGATTTTAAATATATTTTTCCTTAATTTTTTTTTGAAGCGTAATTTATTTAAAATTAAGGGTGATAGAAAAATTGTATTTACAGATCTGTAATGTATGCAAAAAAGCAATTCTAGAAATGGCATCATACTCTGAGAAATATTACAAAAAATTTATTTCTCTATCAGTGTAATTAGTAAATGTAGATATATGATAATTATTACTTCGTAAAATATGATAACAATTGATTTAATACGCGCAGTTTGTGTTTTCGTGCCGCGAAGAAATACGCAATCTGCTCGCGACGTAACAAACTCGTAAATTGGCTGGGCCAAATGTATACTCGTATGTTCGTGTGAGAGAAGTGACGTGCTTTATGACCTTTTCGTATTTTTACTTTACCATATGTAGCAGTATCATACGACGAAAGAAAAGTAAATTTATTGTTATCGGTAAAAAAAAAAAATAATAATCTCTTCGGTTGTTTGTATTTCTGGACATTTTGAGTTACGTATCATGCGTTCAAAAATATTAAGTTTTCGATTGAAAAGAAAAAAAGAATGAATTGTATTTAAGAAAGTGTATTCATATAACCTCTAATGATAAACTTAATACACAAATTTTGTTTGTACTGGCCTCTGTTGTATCTTTTGCATTAAAATAGAATTCATTATTATTACTTTTAATGTTATGATTACATTATAATGATGGGTTATTATGTAGATGCTGTTTGTAGATGGAATTGGAATTTATACAAAATATGCCAATGAGTGATTTTTTCTTATAGAAACACTAGCAGAACTCGGTAGATGTCCTGCCAGTGTATATTTATTTTATCTCTATATATCTGAAAATAGATGGTTAGTATGTAACCTAGAATTTATAAAGCATTGTAGAAAAATAACTCATGTGGAAAAAATAAAGATAACTCATTCTGATATGATATGTCTTTTATTGATATAAATTGATGACGAATTATGTACATATTTAAAATAATAATTCACGTGAATCAACAATATTTTTTGACTATTCTATTTGCAATATAAACGAACTAACTTATTCGAATTAATATTCGTATTAACACCTCTCTTTATCTATTTAGCCTCTTTATAATAAACTACCGTAAGGTATTACTTCAGAGGATGAATGAGGAAGATGTGTATGATTGTTAATGAAGTGTAGTCTTGTACAATCTCAGGTCGACCACTCCTAAGAAGTGTCGTTAATTGAAACCCAACCACCAAAGAACACCGGTATCCACGACCCAGTATTCAAATCCGTATAAAAATGTTTACATTTACTAGGATTTGAACCTTAGAACTATCAAATTCGACGTATTAACTTAACGCAAGTGAATAAACAATATTTTCGGTTTTCCGATTTGGTGTATAGATGTAGAATGAGTTTGGAGTTCTTAATCTGAAACAAGCAACATATAGTTCACCATGCGAAAAACACGGATTCGCTAAATTTAATCCCCAACGCGCAGCGACTACCCTTGAGCTTTGTTGATTGTCATCGCGAAAGCAAGACTCACAGGAAATTGTAGCCGTTTGAATGTGAAGGGCAAATCGGTGGGAATCATTGGACTGCGTGGAATCAGCACATCTCCTGATTTTTGCTTCTATCACATTCGGCATCAGTTTTTCAACCGATAGTCTGGTTCCGTTACATAACTTTAGCGTGTACAGATTCCGAAGGAGCAGTACTAGCTACTTTTAGTACTAGCCATTTTTCAGGTGGGTCCAATGAATTGAGAAATTCGATTGGATAATTAACAGCATCATCCTTTTCTATAACTGTGTCAATAGATTTGTATTCGGTAACTCCCCCAGGAATTTTCAATTGAATCTTATTATTGATTCAATTGACGTCACCGTTCTTTGAAGCTAAGATAGCAGGCTTACAAAGCCAATCATGTTTCCTAAAGTTGTTGGTGATCTTCAGGAAAACCTTCTTTTCAAGATCTTCTATTGATGACTGAATTTGTAGAAGTTCTGTGGGAACGAATATATGTCGCCCATATAAAAAAGTTAATTGGCAAATGCTTGTGCAGAATCGTCTATAAGTTAATGCACACGCATATTGGTCGACAGCGTAATTTTCTTCACGTATCGTCAGAGAACCAAATGCTTTGGGCACGCGTTCAGCTCGTCTGATGATGTTGATCTTAGAATGACGGGCAAGTTTGACGGAAATCACCGGCGAATAATATCACAGCTCTACCCATTGGACTTTGATCGTTTAGGAACCTCACAGAGTACGATCAAGTGCCTCTATCCTTCTTTTGCATGGGTACATTCATCCCAAATAATGAGTTGGCATGTTTTCAATATAGTTGTAATTCAAGATGTTTTTCCAATGTTGCGAAGGGGATGTGCAGCTAGATTTAAATTCAATGGCAGCTTGAGAGCCGAATGCTCCATGCGTCCTTCATCGAGTAGCGTTGCTGCAATTCCCAATGATGCCACAGCCAGAGCAATCTCATGAGACACAATTACTATTTGTTATTACTGAACTTACTTACAAATTACT
>JAAAKQ030196342.1:19129-29520 GCA_010016005.3 Zanna intricata
ACAATCAAACAAAACAAAGCTCAAGGGCAGTCGCTCCGTGACGCCGGATTAAATTTTATAAATCCATGTTTTTCGTACGATCAATGTATATGTACATATTTACATATGTTTTTCGTTGACATACAAAAAATATAGTATGGTATTAGTATATACCATATGTATATGTATGTATAGAGAACGTATGTTGCTTGCTACAGAGTAGAAACTCTAAAAACTCTGTACATCTATACACTAAATCAGGAAACCAGAAATATTGTTTTGGTCATCAATTTCTACCAATAAAAAATAATATAATCTTATCAGTATTAGTCACCTTTCATTTTTCCACATTTTTCTACAACACTTTATAGATTGTAGGTTACATGCAAACCATCAATTTTAAGATATATAATAAAGATAATATAAAATAAATATATACTGGCAGGACAACGACGTCTGCCGGGTTCTGCTAGTTTGTTGCTATGGTTCTGTCTGCTATCAAGAATCTATAAAGCACTGTAGAAAAATTATTTTGTTTTGTCTATTTAGATAGCGAATAAATTCTCCAAATACATAAGCATACCACAATTTTCATGGCGATCGGTTGAACGATATAAAATTAATACGCTGCAGCGCCATCTAGTAGCAAGTTATAGCAAAATGTATAGTGTGAAAATATTCTTCATACTGAAATATATCTGTTTACACCAACTTCCATGTGATCGGTTGAACGGTATGAAAGTTGATGCGCTGCAGCACCATCTGGGGAGGAGCTGAAGTAAAATAGATTAATAAAAACTTCTCCATGAAAAACACTTAGATGTGCCAAGTTTGTGGTCAAATGGTATTGGAGTTTAGCGATTTTATATATACAAACATCCATTCATATATATATACTGATTATTACGAGTATATAAGATGATATAATTAGTGGCAATTACATGTGAAGAGTTTTCGAGGAAAAAAAAAAAAATATATATATACAGAGTGATTCAGGTGGATAGGGCAATACCTTTTGACAACTCATTCTAGAGGCTAAAAATAAGAAAAAGTTCATATAAACATAGATCCGAAAACACTTCGTTAGCGAGTTATAAAAAGTGAAAGATTTCGCCTGAGTTTCAGTTCATCTGGGTAAATTAAGGCTTTATAAAATTCTGGAAAGGTCAATTAAGGGTCAAATTCAATTGTTTCTTATGGTTTTTGAGCAGGGAAATCGAAATAGGTCCCAGCAACAATAATCCAACTGATTATTGTTGCTAGTGATTATTGTTACAGTCCCCACAAACAACCATAATAACAACATAAAAATCCCCACAAACAACAACAATAATCCAACTCCGTTGGATTATTTGTAACAATACATGGGGATGATTTGTAACAATAATCCAACGGACTCCGTTGGATTATTGTTACAAATCATCCCCAATTATTGTTTCAACCATCCCCACAAACAATAATCCAATGGAGTTCGATTATTGTTGTTGTTTGTGGGGATTTTTATGTTGTTATTATGGTTGTTTGTGGGGATGGTTGAAAAATGAGGTTTACAAACAAAAAGTAGACACACACAATGAACTGATTGCTCGCATTCTCAACACTGCAGCTATAATCAAGGAACGCAAAGATACTGTTAGACTGGCACAAAATCTAGTACAACACGTTGAAAAGTGCATTGAACACATCGGTGGCATTTTTGAAAGTTAATAAACCACATGAAATACTACTTGTAATCAGCATTTTATCATTATCATAAAAAAACAGTAAGTATTCTTTCTTCCTCCAGTTATTTTCTACTGTACATAACGAAAAAGTTTTTTCAATCTGTTAAAAATTAATCTGTTTTGTTGTTAATAAGAGTCGACATGTTTAAAATTTAATTCGTTTTCTGTTGAAATTATTTACATCAATCTTCTTATAATTAAATTCTCTACAATTTATGTTTAAAAAGGTATGATTTATTGCCAATTTAACAACATTATTATTACGTCAAACGTAAAAAAATGTGTTTTTTACCCTATTTTTGGCGTTTTACATGGGATATCTCAGAAACTAAGAGAGATACAGTTGCTGGGATCTATTTTTTCGATTTCCCAGCTCAAAAACCATATGAAACAATTGAATTTGCCCCTTAATTGACCTTCCCAGAATTCAGAGTCCTAATTTACCCGGAGGAACTTAAACTCGGGTGAAATCTTTCACCCTGTATAACTCTCTAACGAAGCATTTTTAGACCTATGTTTATATGAAATTTTTTTCTTATTTTTAGCCTCTAGAATGAACTGTCAATGTATTGCCCTATCCTCCTGAATCACTCTATATACATAAAACCATAGTTGTAATTGCATGTAGGAGTGACAGAATGACTCAAGCTTAACTACATCAACTAGCAATGTAGCATAAATGAGAACATTTATGCTGAATTCATATTTATACATGCTGCACAGTTTTGTGCAAGGATAAGAAATAATAAAATTAAAATAAAACAATTTTAAGATTTATGTAATGGATATTGCAAACTCTGTCTCCAATCCTTTATTATTTTATGTAATATTATAAATGAATCAACTGATACTGTAAAGGTCTGTGGTGGTGATGATAAGGCAAATAGAAATAAGTAAGCAATATGGTGCAATGAACAAAAACTAAATCCCAAAACCATTAATAAATAAGGTTCTTCCAGACATTTAATTTTTATCACTTTAAAAACAATGATAAAAGGAAATAATGGTAGACTTTATTTTAATTTTTGTAAATTTTTAATAAATCTTTTACTTAAAATCATTAATTATGCAAACTTAATACAGGGGTTTTCTCGCATCTCAAGTTTAAAAAACAAACATAACCTGTAAAAAACAAAACATTTGAACAGCCCTTACCTCCAAATCAGTAAGTTATCAGTGCAAATGACGAATAAACAATCAGTAAAAAAAGATTTGGTAAAATAGTATTTTTAGGAACAAAAAAAAGTTTATTTCAACTACTAAATCGTCCAAGTACAAATACTTTATCACAGATTACGCAGACTTCCAAGGTTCGAGCTTGTTCATAGCCGTCTTAATAACGCCCGTTACTGAAAGCTTCTTTTTTTCTAGAAGGCTGCTTCCTACTGACGAATTTCAAACTGAGAGAAAAGAAGATATTCTCCTCCCACTAATTTTTAATTACTAATAAAATAAAATTGATGTAAAGGGACTTCTTATTAGCAAAAAATATAGTTTTAATTACCAGGCAACATTTGCAATTCCAACCCGCCATTTTTAAAATGTATACGCAGAGCTCAATATTTTTTATCTTTCAATGTGTAAATTTGTTCATGTTAGATGAGATTAGAAAGTAGTATGTTAATTAAAAGTTTGGAAAATATTATACTCACATGTGAAAAAGATCCTATCATTCTTTTTATGCTGAATTAATTTGAATTTGGTAACAAATTGGTTCTTTAAAAATAATTAATTTCTACGTGGGCACATAAATTACCTCCAAATGTCATTTCAAAATAGGTGCCATATTTTAATTTCAACACTAGAAAGCACATGCAAGCATTTAACCAAACACATGTTTGGCCATATTTTGGGTGATGTAAGGTTATATTTTTTTTGGTTGTTAGCTCTGCACTGGTATAAATGGGTTCTTTCTATAGGAAACATTATTGAACTTAACATTATTAATTACATTAATTTACCTTATCATTATAGTTAGTCAATCATTCTGACTTATTAAATCTAAATGATAAAAATTAGTAGAAATTCCTATTCAAAAACATGAAACCAGAATTGGAAAATGTGTTGATTAAAATTCATTAAAGAAGGTATTAAAGAGTTCAACAATTAATGTTTTAAGAAAATAAACTCATTAAATATATATATATATATGTGTGTGTGTAAATTTTTATTTTGTAAATAAAATTTTGCAATGTGGCTCAGGCTCATCGTGCAAGTAAAAATGCAATTGACAGGTAATGTCATTAAAAGCCATATTTCTGTGACAGAAATATTTGACATTATGAGTTATGAAGGAATCACTGGAAAGTCTGTAAAATTATGTTTAAAAAAACTTCAACCTTGATTAAAAAGAATCCTTCAACTTTTGAACTCAAATTCTCTAAATTTGAAACAGATTTAGAAAATCTGTTACACATAAGAGTTACACATAAGTGTAAAATTTAAAAAAGTAAAATAACATAATTAAATAATACAAAATATATAATACTCTGGTGCTTGAATTTATTTATTTGTCTTCATTCATTTATTATTATTATTATTTATTCTGATAGTGTTTGAATTTGATTCTGCATCTTACCTGTTGCTATCTAAATCAGATTTGATTTATTAGTTTTATAAAAAATGCTTTATATGGTTTTATTCATTCATTTATTGTTTTACAGAAAATTGGTAAAAAAAAAAGGACAATTCTATAGTGAATAAATACAACAAAAGCAATTTTATTTAAAATTTCAAAATAATATTGTGTTCATCTGAATAAGTGTCTCCGTTTTCAGGATCTCAAAAAATCTTTTTGCAATAATTATTTCCAAAAAAAAAAAAATAGTAATATTATTGTAGTGCAGATACATTGTTGAAGGCGCAGATATTGTTGCGCCTTCTTGTAGTATCAATGCAACAAAAGATAATGGGAACAGTTACTGACATAAAAAAACACATACAACTTGTATTAAATTTTTCAACTGAATACAGAAACATAACATCCCTAAAATTTAAATATATATACAAACTAAATATATAACTAGTTATAAATATATAAATAAAAAATATATAAACCAGAGAAGGATCCTTGTGTTGGCAAGTTGCTGGAAAAGCAGGTTGTGGAAGGGCTCCGGGAAAACATAGATATGAATAGTTTTCAAAATCAAGACCAATATGGTTTCATCGAAAGGGTTGTCACCTAGGATTGCAACTTAAATGCTTTTGCCGAGGTGGAAAGAGCCAAGTGTAAATATGTTTTGGCAATTTTTATTGACACAGAGGCAACATTCCCTTTCTTGTGCTGGAGTTCTGTCCTCTATAAGCAGGAAGGCAGCAATGTTCCTAAGACCCTACAGACTGTGGGTATGAGACTATTTGTCTAACTGTACAGCTCTGTTTAAAGATGCGCACCTAGTTGTGGAAAAATCTGTAACCAGGGGAAGCTCGCAGGGTTTCATTCCTCTGCTGTGGAACCTGGTTTTTGACGGTTTTCTGGGGTTGACATTCCCAGTAGAAATCATGGACCAGACTTTCGCCGATGAATGTCTCCTTTTAGTTTGTGGAAATTCATGACTATAGGTAAAAGGAAAAGTGCAGGCGATATTGTAAATCACAGAGGGCTTGATGGACAATTAAAATTTAACGATTTATGTGCCCAAGACAAAGTATAGTATATGCTTCTGAAGGACGCAGACAGATTATCATACAGTTGAAACCCCCATATTATATATAAAGGCTGTGTAATCATTCGAATTAGAGTTCATAAGTACCTAGGTGTCTTGTTTGATGAAAAGTTGCTATTTAGCAACCACATTAAGCAAGGGGCGGCAGATTCAGTCTCATTGATGCACAAGCTTAGGACTGCTCAGAAGGACCATGGGTTGTCGAGCCATCAATTATGCATAGTGTACCAAAGTGTCTTCAAAAGTATGACCTCTTATGTGGCGCCCGTTTGTGCACATAGGTTGGACAGACATAGAGCACTTATTCAAAATTTAAGGAGTGCCCAGCGCATAGCCTTAATTGTATGCACTGGTGTTTTTAAAAAAAAACCTCCTATGACCTTATTGGGCTACCCAAAACCAGCTACACCGTATTGGGAAAGACTCTCCTAACCGATTTAGTGATCAAAGTTTGGGCGGCCATGTGGAGATTATAAAGAGGCAAGGAGGCTAAGGTGTTTGGGATGCGGTTTCGAGCCAGGCTTGTATCAGAGTGGAACAGTGATCACAGAGCATGGTAGTCAAATTTCGAACAGTTGCCTGCGGAGGAGGCTTCAGAGCCTTGCTATGGCAGCACAGCACACCATGACTAAGGGAAGGTTCTTGTATAGATTTATACAGGACTTGGGGATTACGCCTCTACTCATTTTTAAGGGCAACAGTAATTTGGTGGGCAGGTACTTGCTGGCACTCAGCGACCTAGGCATGGCAGCAAATTGCTGTCCTTGATGAAATAAATTTTATATTTATGACAGTCATATATTTTGGTATAGACAGGTTGTGCGTAGCCAATTTAATTGTAATATGTGACAAGTGAACAGTGAGACAAAGATGCAAGTGGTTTGTTGCATCATGCTTATTCTGTTCATGCTGTTAGGTTAGCTCTAGGAGATAGGTAGGAAACTGATCATTTAAACTGTTCGTGGCTCAATAGCCCTTCATGACACAGTCATTCGGTCTTATGTTTTATGGCGACTGAATGAGGTGCTGGCGAGAGTAATGCCAGTAAACCAAATCCCCTACAGCATGCCTCCGAGCAGAACATCTTGGTGATGCACAATCACTGCTCAAACTAGCTGCATATTCTCTGGTGTTCTGATGGACCTGTGTTGGCCATGTATACCTCTTCTTAGTATGCTACCAGTTTCCTCCAACTGTCTAACCAGAACCGAATTATGTTCACTTAGGAACAGCATTGTCATGCGGAATGTTAAACCACCATCAAAAAGTTCCTGCATCACAGTCACACATCGGTTGTTTTCAAAATACATGAACATAGCCGCAATGTGCTCTAGTCCAAACCATATTGGCTATTGAAATGAGGTTACTGATAGAGACCATATGAACCTACCTACCCTGCCTCGGTCCAAATACTGAAGGTAGTAACAGTAAGTAAGAGAGTAACAATTCAAGGTGAAAAGATAAAGATGCTATGACTTGCTGACAATATAGTAATTCTAGCAGACAGTAAAAAAGATTTAGGAGAAACTTTGAATGTCATGGATGAAAAAGACCTACGCAACAACTACCGCATGAAAATAAACAAGAACAAAATGAAAGTAATGAAATGTAGTAGAAGTAATGCATATGGACCACTGAATATAAAAATAGGAAGAGAAAAGATTACTGATGTAGAAGAATTTTGTTTTTTGGGAAGCAGAATTACTAAAGATGGACAAAGCAGGAGTTATATAAAATGCAATAGCACGATTGAAACAAGCTTTCAGTCAGAAATATAATTTGCTTACATCAAAAATTAATTTAAATGTCAGAAAACATTTCTGAAGGTATATGTTAAGAGCATGGCTTTATATGGAAGTGAAACTTGCATGATCAGAGTACATGAGAAGAAAAGATTAGAAGCTTTTGAAATGTGGTGTTGCAGGAGAATGTTAAAAAAAAAGATGGGTGGATAAAGTGACAAATGAAGATAGATATGTTGCGGCAAATTGATGAAAAAAGAAGTACTTGGAAAAATATAGCTAAAAGAAGAGACAGATTTATAAGCCACATATTAAGGCATCCTGGAATAGTTGCTTTGATATTGGAGGGACAAGTAGATGGTAAAAATTGTGCAGGCAGGCAATGTTTGGAATATGTAAAACAACTTGTTAGGGGTATAGGATTTCGGTATACCGAAATGAAACGACTGGGACTAGATAGGGAATCTTAGAGAGCTGCATCAAACCAGTCAAATGACAGAAGACAAAAATTGTGTATATAATAGCTGTCTGTATAAAAAATATGCATGCTGGTTAATGCAACTTGTGCAAGGTAATATGGAATAGAAATTTTATAGCATATGAAAAGTCTATAACCTATAACCTTCCAAATTAAAGGTTGTCAAGCTACTACTCCAGTATGGAAGTTGACTTTTTTAAAAAAATAATTATAATAATTTTCAAGTGCCTTAAACAGAAGAATTACCTGTGGTGTGTAGTTTTCATTTGTTTAGTTAAAATTATAACTACATTTTAAAATTATTTGTTTTACAGAATAGCATCATGAATAATTTATTGCTGTAGCTTTCAAAACATTAATCAATTTAATGAGAAAAATTTTAAATAAGTTAGTTAAGTTAGCAAACTTGTAAAATGTACAAGTCTTAATTATTCCAGAATTAACTAGTTTTTTGTTAATGTTTCTACTACATAAATTTTTTTAATAATTAAGATAGAAAACTACTAATTCTTATTTATTTTGTTAGAATAAAAGTAAAATATAACATTCCAGGGTTAATTGTGACAAGAGTTTGCTTATCAAATATGATTTTTACAAAACTGATGCTTAAAATGAAATAATAAAAACTAAACCAAAATTCAATGAAAGTAAAAACAAATCTATAATGACACAAATGTATATAAAATAAATGTGATTAAAAAACTTCAAAAAAACATTCAGAGATAATGGAATCTTTGAACAATGTTTCCAAAATATATGCAACTTTATAAATGTAACAAACTAAGATTTAATGACATAATCAAATTAAATAAAAAACATGCATTTGAAAATACCATCAATTTTAGGGCTTGTGATTTAATGTAATTTAATGAACATTTATAATTTAAAAGTGAAATTGGTTCGAAAAAATTATATACTGTATTACACAGATTTTAAGATGCCCTAAATATTTAAAGCTACAAATAAAAAAATACCTAAATTAAGTATTATTATTATAATAAAGTGTAGAATAAACAAAAATATGTATGTACTTAAAGAATTGAAAAATATATTTTATTATTCAAACACTTTGATCATCAAGAACCATCAACTTCACTTTCTGATTTTCACTTGATCATTTTGATCATCAAAAGAACCATCAGATTCACTTTCGAATTTAGTTGATTCATTGTTTTCACATAAAATGTCATATTCTGAACCATCAAGAGCATTGGTGATGTAACACTTTTTAAATGAATCTTTCACTACTGAATTTGAAATTTTGTTCTAGGCATTAGATACCCATTCTGCAAGTTTTGATGTAGGTGCTTTTTTAATTTTTCCTGGAGGTGTCAATGGATGATTGTCCATCTACAACCATGACTCGTATTCTTTTTTCAAATAATCCTTAAATGGCTTATTAATTGAAATATCAAGAGGTTGCAATTGGCTAGTCATGCCTCCAGGTATAATCACCAAGTCAGTATTCTGATGAGCTAAATTACTTTTTATGTTGTCAGTTAAATGCCCACGAAATGCATCAAGAATTAAAATATTGGATGGACTACTTAGAGCACCTGGACGTTTGTTCCAAATAATTTTTACCCAATCTTCCATAAGTTCATTTGTCATCTATCCATATTTCTGTGCACGAACTACATCTTTTGGAAAAACCTCATTTTTTGATATTTTTTTGTGATTTAATATTCAATATGGTGGTAATTTGATACAGTCTGCAGTTATACACGGCATCACAGTAACACGCTGCTTTTCATAGCCCACACTCATGATTTTCACCTCTTTTGCACCTTTTATATTCACAGTATAATTCCGAGGCATACCAAAGAATACAGGAGTTTCATCTGCATTACCGATATGCTTAAAGTTGTAAATAGATTTCTTTCGCAACTGAATTACGTGGAGTTGAAAATTCAATAATTTCTGTTCAAAATCAGATAGAAGTTTTTGACAAATAGACGTTCGATGCCTTAATGATATGCCAACACGTCGCATGAATCATTCACACCAACCTCTTGTTGCTTTAAAGTTTCCATCCATCCCTAACGCTTTGAATTGAATTTTTTCTCTTGTCATTGGCAATCTCTTTGAAAGTCCTTCAATAACAAATTGAAAAACAACTTCATCTATTTCTAGATATCGTCCTTCTTTAGGTCCTCTAAAACATTTGGTACAACACACAGTAATTGCAAGTCTACTGCATACGTCAGGTGTTTACGTATCATTATATCTAGCAGTCGTCAACCCCCTCCATTGAATACAAGACGCATCACGAATACAGACACATAAAAACACGTAAAAATATGCGTCTTATATCTGATGTAATACAGTAATTAACTTAATATTTTATTCAATTCAACATTTACAAATCGTTATTTTATGCAAATAATGATTACTAAATTAAGTAATACATTTCAGTAGTACCATAATAATCTGATAACGAAAACAGTTTTTAATCAAAGCATGACAGAGGAAAATACACAAACAATAACAAAAAACAGATGTAATAATCAACAGCTCAAACAATATTCAGTAAGATAATGTTCTTTTTATTAATTTATAATTTAAAAACAAAGTTTCAAATGTCTGATTAAATAGTAAAGTAATATGAAAGGAAATAAAATTTAGGAAAATTTTATTTCCTATATATTTATTTATATTATATTACAAGCATACTATTATGTTCAATAATTTATTAACTAGTGACAAGTGCATTACTTACTTCTGGTGATCTTCTGCCACTAGGTTTTGGCCTTCCAACAGTACTGCTTGTGCAACTTCTTTTCTTTTGCAACATTCTTAAGTT
>JAAAKQ030196343.1:0-11940 GCA_010016005.3 Zanna intricata
TCACACACGCTACAATTCGTTCATCTCATCCTCTGAAGATATAACCTAACGGTGATTCCGGAGGTAAAAAAAAAAAAGTTTACATAAATATACAGTAAAGAAACGTTGTTTCCAATTCTCTTTCTTTCTCCCGCTCTTTCTCTCTCTTTCTATATACCAATACGCATATACATTAATAAAGTATAGTAAGGCTGTTGAAGTTACCCGGAGCACGTTGCTTTGTAGATATGGTTGTGTATATCTACACGTATTGAAGTGTTTGTTAAGTTGAAAATATTTATTTATAATAAAGAAAAAAATAGTAAGTATATTAAAAATAAGTTACCGGGGATAATAACTTTCTAAGGAAGTTAATAATGGCATCAATGTAGACAGTGACAATCGATGTAGGCAATATCTATTCATATAGACAACAACATAAATTTAGAAAAAGAAGTTCTTTTTTATTTATTTATACAGTTTTTTATTTATGATTTATATTGTAGTGTGATAAGTTTGATCTGTGGTAAACATTCCGGACAGATAAAATGTCATAATGATTGAATTGCTAGTTACTAGTTATCGGAACAAACGTACAAAACGTTGTCTCTATATTGAGACAACATGTATGAGATTAAACATATTAAGTTATTGATTTTTGTATTTATTTAGTAATAATCCATTACATATTATTTTTGAAGTAAAATATTGAGGAGGAAAAATTATAAACAACTATAATTATATAGATTATAACTATAATAATAAACAATTAAAATTATGACAAGAAAATCATCCTCACCGTATCTTCGATTCATTTTTCCACCTTTCTTCTCTTTTCTTCTTTATTGATATATCAGCATCCTACTCGTGTAACGCTTGTTATTCAGTTAAAAAAGTTATCAAAGTAAAACTACCGAGAAATATTTTTAATTTTTTTTTCTGGTATCATAAATAAAACGATTCTATCAGATGATATAATTAAGATTATGCATGTCAACGTAGGCGTGTTCTATAATAACTGATTTAACGTTTCTAGAACTTAGTATTTATATAAAGTTTAATTATATTTAATTACGTTGGATGTAATCTTTAAGCTAAAGATTTAAAACATACAGTATATCATTCGTTTCCATTTTTATTAATAAAATGAGAATCATGATTAGCTAAATGCAGCTAAGTCGTGCCGAGATGTGGAGTGGGTGTGGCTAATTAACAACTGATTTATAACTTCTGTTGAAAATGTTTTTAGTTTATAAACATAGTAAATACTATCTATGTAAGTTTTACAAGGATTAAAAAACATGATTTCTATATAATTTAATAAATAAAACGTCATAAGTGATTAATTATATTGCAAGTAGTCGTCCTGTGATATTGATGGGCGTGACCAATTAATAACTGAAGTGCAATCTCTGTTGGGAATAATTTATATAAAATTTCAATTATTTAATTAAAGTTATCTAGTACTAACAAAAAATATATTAATTTTAATTTCAATAAATAAAACTATAGGGTACTCATGGCTTGGTTTCACCCTGTATATTATATTTTATTGTAATAGCTAGTGCTTTAGAGATTATATTCATTTCTTAATAATGTCAAAAGAAATAATTGATTCATTAAGAACTATGGTCATTAGCCCTTTCCATATCAAAAGGAAAAATTACTTTTCTCACACTGTTAAAACCAGGAGCGACGTAATTGGTGGACTAGTTTTGTCATAACAAATCATTCAGAAATAGACTTGTATGAAACCCCAAAAGAAATAATATGATAAGAGTTTAAAGGGTAAAAAAAGCTCCTTGTCAGGACCCTTTGTTACTTGAGGGTGAAATTTCTCCGTTGCGTCTTGTGTTCAATAATCGATATTCAACAACTCCTTGTGCATGAAGCTCCTCGACGATTTCTTCAATGTAGTTTTAACAAGTCTCTGCACACCACACCTTTGACGCATTAAGAATATCATGCGGAGAAACTTTAATATCACAAATAATCCTATAGCTGTCTTCCTAGTTTCTTTAACAGGTCCACCTGCAGCTTCCGTGATCCCACGAGCAATCACAAAAGGACTGTCTTTCGAAGGAGCAATCCCGAAAGGACTGTCTTTCGAAAAACCTTCTCCTTTCTTCTTAGTTATCAAATTAGTTCAATTTTTCTCTTTAATAAAATTCCTTCTCTTCGCCTGCGAAAACAGAGGCACTTCAAGACGAGGGTTTTTACGTACTCTTTGTCACGGATTTTGTGGATGTAGATATGTTCATAATTATATGTTTCGCTAGTCAATTGCTAATAACTCTTGCTCTGTTTTTTAAAAAGTAAACTCTTTTCTGTTTATCGGTATTTGAGTAAGTTATCAATAAAATTTAATACATCTTTTCCTATAATAATCTGTTGAGAAAGAATTGAGGACATATATTCTCACACATACGAACGTATGTATGTCACTCACACATACGTGTTTTGTGTGTGTGTGTGTGCGCGCGCGCACGTGTGCGTGTGATAATTTTTTAAAAATAAAATAAACCATTTTATTCGTTTTTATTGGAAACGTTATTGTACAAAGACATTTTTACTATTTATTAAAAAAAGAATTTATTTTTACCTTTTGCATAAATTATTGTGTTTATATGGTTTTTAAATTTGATTTACTTATGACCTTTATCTATAAAAAAAAAAAGAATAAATAAATAAAAAAGACGTATGCATAATGAATTTGTGCACCCGTAGGGCGTGAAGCACGCCTACGCTTAAGTGATTGATGGAAACTAAGCAGGTACATGACGGTAAAGTGATAAAAAACGAACAGTTGCTGGCTAGCTGACAACTGTTAAGCGAATAGAACACGTGGCCTTCAAGTGTACATATAATATATATATATATAAATAAAATCACGAAATTTTATAGTTAAAATACTTCAACTTTTATAATACAACATTAAGAAATTACCAAGATTTGTTCTGTACGATAAATAACTAGAAACTTATTTAATCACTTAAGTTACAGTTAGTATTTCTAAGGAAATTTTAATCTGAACAATTTGCATTTTTACGTTGAGAATTAAATGTGATGAAAGTGCTATTGATTTGATTGTATATTCATAACGGATTAACGGATTCTATACTAGAAATATTTAATAGAAAAACTACATATAAATTTTTTTTAGTATGTTCTTTGTTCTTGAATTTCAATTTAATTTTGGTTCTGTTATATTTAATGAAATATTTTCTTTTATCTTATGTTTTCATTTTTCTATTTCAGTATCCAGTTAGATAAACGATAAAATGAGACATAACCCGTCATACCACTACATACATAAATAACACTGTATTACATAAATTTTATAAAGATTTATAATAACATTAAGATTTTTTTCAACTAAATTGTAACATTTTATTACACCCTTAATATCAACAAAAAAAAAAAAATTAAAAACCTAGCATGCTAAAATGTTGCACGTTTAAAAATCGCACAAGGATGTAGAGAAAAAAAATTATGATATAGCGGATCTGAGTAACGGATTCCAGCCAGTTAAGAAGAAAGTAGTAGAAAATATAATAATGGGTGGAATCTAGAAAGTGGCTAAAAGAAAACCTTTCAGTAAAGGTAACAATCCGTTTAATAATCGTCTTTTGTAATGCTGCCACTGACACACAATAAATCTATTTTGCTCCAAGAGAAGAGTTATTGGACCAAGGTTTGGAATGCGAATGAAAGGATTCGGTTGATCGTCCACGCTTCGAGTTGGGTCCGGTCCGGTAGATAAACAGGATAGACGTATAAATACTCCGGGAAGACCAATTAAAAATCAGTTTCGCGAGAAAAGTCTGCGAAATATTTCTTAATATTTATCTATTGTTATCTTTTACGATTTTCCTAGGAGTGAGGAAAATGCATCTCGGATTGTGTTTTACAGTTTATCATTATTCAATAGTTGCGTTTTCTATTATTTGTATTAATTGTGATGTTCACTGACTGGACTGTTTTAATATTAATATCTCCAGTTTAATTTTTTATCACTTATTTAAATGTTATCTTTTATTTAGTTAATCTTGAGGAATGTCTTTGGATAACCCTCTTTCATACCATAGTGATTGACTTGCATTACTTCTGGATCCAATTGAGGAAACCAATTGTAAATAAAAAGTTACAAAAAAAAAAAGTAAATTTTACTACTCTAAATATTTATATATTTTTTAAAAACACCTTTACAAAACCATCCAAAAAAAATTGAAAAATTTTCTAAAAAAAAAAATCATGAATTTTCAAGATAAATAAACTTAAAAAGAACTGTTTTGCATTCAGTTTTTACATTAAATCTTTTTACTTTCTTCGCGAAAAATTTCGAATTTTAGATTTCAACGAAAATAACGATTTTGGCCATCTATGAATCCATTTTTACTAGTTTCGAGCTTGACGTCTGTAAGTAGGTACGTATGTACGTACGTTACTGTTGTAACATCTAGTTGTGCACCTTCTCTTTTGATTGCAATGGACTGAACCAATAGTGTCAAAAAAGCCCAATTTCAATGGTTTCAGAGTTATAGTGAAATAAAATTTTAATTGAATGAAATATTTTGATTTTACAAGGACATTTTAATAGGTAAGGCAACATCGGTTTGAATCAGACTTCATCTCTTTTTTTTTTTAATTTAAATATATTGATTTATTAATAATTATTAACCTCTGTTTGTAAAAGAATTTTTACGATAAATAATAATTCAATAAGAACAATAAAAAAAAATTCAGAAGTTATTAATGAAATAAAGTTTTATGTAATTTTCAGTTGTGTACATGTTGTTTAATAGACGTACAAGGAAGTTATGTCCATATAAGATGTTTTTTTTTTTTTTTTGTATTACCTCGGCGTATCTGCACAAATAATTTCAAATTCCAGTTTCTTACTAATTAATATTTTAATTCCGTTTGATTGATTTTATGGTGAATCACATTAATTAATTGTATGAAATTTTAGATCTTATTCAAATACCTACAGATTCATTGAATTCTTGGTGGGATCTGGAAAGGGCTGCCTGTGGTTTGGCAGAGAAATAGTTTTTATAATAAGCTAAATAGCAGAAGTATATACTTCATAAAACTATGGATCTTGAAAAAAAAAAACCTTCTTAAATAAGATATATGACAACCATGTTTAAATTTCAGATACAGTTGTTTATTCATCTAGAATAATTAATAACAGTACAAAATACTTAAAAAATTTTGGAGCAAAAGTGACAGGAAATAATTTGTACATTAGTAAAGAAATAAAAATGTACTGACCTGAGTTAGGTGATAGGTAATTAGAAAACAGGGTCAAGGTCATTGAATTCCATTGTATGCGGTTCTTGAATAAATATTCTGTATTAGAATTAAATATTAGGTAGCTAATAAAACACATTTATTATTATTTCTACTAGAGTGACATCATGAGGAGTTTTCTGATTGATTTGTCAAATAGTAGCGATTGAGTGTGTGCACGTGCAATGCATTCAGTACCACTCAAGTTTCAGTGAACTTAAGCTAGTGCCGCCAAATGAATTGTACAGCTGTAACATGAATAACTTGCGTATATAAATAAATAAGTGTATTATTTTGATCGTAACGTTGATCGAAATACGAAAGTATTTAAAATAATAAAAAAATTAATTAAATTATTTAAACGTTCAGAGTAATTCTGTTTTTGCCAAAGAAAAGTTTTCAGATGTAAAATAAACACGTGAGAGAATTTTTTAGATTGCATATAAATACAACACATGGATAAGTTAATAATTCACTAAATATCGGGTCTATATATTTCTTATTCTAACAACAAATACGACACCTGACAGCCCATTTGTTTACCTTAAAAATTTTTCAGATCTTTTGAGGAACTCCCAAGAGATGCATATCATTTCTACTTCGGACGAACAATCGTATGTTGCATATTGGTTAAATGAGCCATTTTCCGTGTAACTAGGCTGTACAGCCCATGATTCTGATTGTTAACATAAGGAGAGACTTAATAATTTTTTTCTTTTTTATCGTGACTAGGCTGTACTCAAACACCCTTGTTCTGTTTGTTAAGATGAGGATAGACATAAGAAAATATATGTTATAGATTTTTCTTTTTTGAGGGGAGGAAGGGAGATGGAAATGCTTTACGCACAAAGTGTCGAGCCATCTGCCGCCCAACGAGCACATTTGATAAAGGTGGCATTTGATAGGTGTCGTCCCGTAGACTGAGGCAATAGATAGTAGGGGGACGGCTCTTTCCCTGTGGCTTGGATATAAGCATGGAAGCATTTACCGATGACTCGTTAAAAACTGGGTCACGAACATAGAGCTGCCGCTCTGCCCACGTTCTGACCAGAGGGATAAACCTTATGGTCCATCATCCTCTGGTCTCGTGGTTCCTGTCTTACCAAATGAGGAACGTGAATAATAAAAGATTAAACTAAATTTAAAAAAAAGTTGTTAAAATTAAAAGTGAAAAGACTTCTCTTATATAAAAAATATGACTGAATTGTATACCGTCTTATTTCCATTTGATAATAAGTTGCAGTTTTTTAAGATTACATACATTTTTTTTTAACCTCCGGAACCACAATTAAGTATATCTTCAGAGGGATGAGATGAATAAATTGTAGCGTGTGTGAAAAATGCCATGTCTGACCGGGATTCGAACCTGGGATCTCCGGATGAAAAAAGATTAAGACCTCCGGATTTTAAGATTACATATAATTATGTAACCTACTGTTAATTATATTATTTTTTTAAAAATTATGTATAAAAGAAAGGATGGGATGGTTATTAACAGAATAATATGACGTGAAGAAAAAAAAATTTATTACGTAATTGATCTTTACAACAATATTAACAATTAAAAATAACGAAACGGAGATGTTTTTACGATTAACAAAGCGAACAATATGAAATCAATTAACAGTTCATATTTTATTTTAATAACGGTTTATGTAGTATAATTTTATTTTTATACAATAGTGCTTATTAATTAACTACATTCAGGTTCAGTATTTTTCTTTCTTTTTTTTTCTTCAAAAAAAGATTTATTAGATTCATCAGATTCAATGCGTTGTTGTGATGATACATTATAGCTGTAAAGTTTTTTTTTTAGTATTTTAATTTTGGATATGCAACGATGAGAAGAGCAGGTGTATGCAGTATGCAATATGGGGATAATTGATCACATGACAATAGTATCCTACGTGTGTAGCTAAGCAGTAAGTTGATTATTTATGCATGCAAAAGCCGATGTATAATAACGAAGGTGCTGCTTTCTGCTTTTGTTAGCGGTACTTTTCTTTGTAATGGTTATAACGACAATCGCATCATCTGTAATACAGATGATGTTTTCTGATAAAGTGATAATGAAGTCGCAGGTGTTTAAACTGGTCACTAATTAATTATATTTGCATTTTTCTGTACGATTACTCATATACATTATAAGCATTTCAATTAATTTTTTTTAACTTAATCAACAATTAATCTAACCACTAATTATTGTGTTTATGCAACAATTAATTTTTTAATTATTTCAACGTATTTAATAATTTCAGATTGATTATCTGAATAGTTTTATCGATGACTAAAATGAAGGTCCCGGGTTCAATTAATAACAAGGGGTATTACTGTAATTTAAAACTCTTTTTTATGATTATATATAAAAACTAAAAATTTAATTCTAAAGCTGTTTTTATTTTAGTTAGTTCTAAAATTATAGACAAAGTAGGTTTTGAACATTTAATCCAAAAAATTCCTAATGATTGAGTAAAAAGTATTTTTTCTTAAATAATTCACTGGTAGTTAAATAAAATTATGAACTCATTTATGATTTTGATGAAATTTGGTATTTACCTTATTGAAGACAAAAGTTATTCGCCTTTGAGATTCCCTCACTAATGCGTCGTAGCAATCCCCAGCAATCACCTCCACCGCCACTTCTGAAACGGTTCGGTATGCCGACTTAATTTTCAGTGTCGGCGTTGGAGGGAGGATAATCTTGCAACGTTCCTCTTCCTCTCCAGGGAAGTGTTGAAAACATTCAACACTACACATGGGTGACGTGCGATCAGGCAATTTTTCACCGCTACAGGGATCCCGTCCGCTGCAGGGATCTTCTTATAGTTGATCCTGGACGTGGACCACTGCAACTCATCCAAAGAGAACCTCAGCGCATGGCCCCTTGTCCATAACCTCCCAGTTCCCCTCCATGACTTCGAAGAGAGGATCACGCTGGTAGTCTGCCCACGTGATAACCTGGAGAGGCATTTTCCAAACCTATTCATCAGAATGTGATGAGGCCTTCTCCCTGGGATTTTCTCCATGCCTCTGCTTTGGCCAGCCTAATCGCATCTCGTAACCGTCTCCTTGCCACCTTGTATTCTTCCTGCAAGTTGTTCAATCTGTTTAGAAGAGCAGGAATTCTTCATGTTCTGTCACTGCCTTCCTTTTCCGTTGCGCCTCAGACCGTAGGGATGCGATGTCGGGTGACCACCAGTATGCTCTTTTGGTTGGCTGTCGGTTTCGTTGAGCCGCTCGCCAGCTCGTTGTCACCAGTACAGAAATGAGGTGATCCGGAGTGGGGGCTGGTTCCGCTTCATTTACGACTCGTATCGTCTGCTCTTCCGTGGGCCTCCAAATTGGAGGGAGCTCCTGGTGGCAGGGTTGTTCGTCATCGACCACAAAGACGATTTTTCTGCAGTCGCTGGTGAATTCCTCCTCACAAACATCCTACCTACCTCTCCACCTTAGGGGTCAGTCCTCCCGACACTGATGTCAAGTCGTGGATAATCCGCTTCTCTTTCCACGAAAGTTGGGACAACCTGGTTCCGCCCAACTCGATGCATTCAGCATTGAAGTATCCCGGTCAATATTACATGCATCTCGCTCTTCTGATGTTGACATCTGAGAGCTAGAAGTTCCCGGAATCGCTTTTCTTCGCTATTAGAAGATCAAAATTAACAGACACTGAAAATTATGCGGTCAGAAAGCACCAGTCACGAAGCCCTTCCCAGCTATGGTACGTTCCACCGCATACTTCCCGAAACTACTTCTATTGCGACATCACAATTTTGTTCTGTCAACCAGGAACCTTGCTGCGTAATCATTTGGTTGGGCTCAGACAGGTCGGCCTTGTTGGTTACTGCTGACTCCCGTTCTACTATCCCTCCTATCCAGGGAGATAGTAAAATTGTCTCCCATGTCATCTTCCGCGGTTTCTTACCCACGAATCAGTGCTTTCTAAACGTTTACCACCTGGCTTGTGATAAGAGTACGTTTGTTCAACTATCTTCGAATGCCGGAGGGGCCATTCGCCTAAAGTTTTCTCACCGGAAAATGTAAAAACCTCGGTGAGAAGGGGGGAGGTCTCCGGGAAAAAATGGGGTTTATGATTACCTGCGGGGGGGTCAGTTAAAAACCCAAATGGTTTGGATTTTTTGGTTAGAGACTAGGATTTTATTTTTTTTCTTTTTATCTCCAGAACCACAATTAAGTATTACATCAGAGGATGAAGATGAATGATGTGTAGCGTGTGTGAAAATGCCATGCTTGGCCGGGATTCAAACCCGGGATCTCCGGATGAACGGCCTAGACACTAACACTCGCGCCGCGGAGGCCGGCAAAGTTCGTAATAACGGTTCAGTGTACTTTTCTATAACCTTTCAAGATTGATCCACGATTAGCTAAGAATTTAATTTCGATTTACTTTAAAAACTATGTAAATAAAAATTAATTCATTTTCAGAATTAACATTGTAATCTAAAACAAAATCACACTGTAATCTCAAAATAATACACTCTTATAAAAAGCTCCACTTTCCAGATTTTATAAAACAACTAATTTGCTCCAACTAAAAATAATTTATATTGGTCAAACAGGAGGTAATTCCAAAATAATGGTGAAATTAGTACATATAAATACTTATTATTGTAAAATATTTACAATTATTATTGTAAAATATAAACTAAACGAAATTTATGGTACAAATTAGGGGTAAAAATTAATTTTCGATATCATTAAAATCTTGTTTTACTGAAATTTTATTTATGAATCATTCAAGCTTAGTTAAATATTTAAAAAATACGATACTGAATAAAAGTAAAAGAAAAAATAATCCATGAACATGTAATGAAATTCTTTACGATATACTGAAAAGATAAAGAAAACGTGGAATGTCGGGAAAAAAAGTAATAAAGCAGAGTGTTAAATTCAATTATCCAATTTTTGGTTTTAATCATATTTATTGGATGATCAAACGAAATACCATCTGTAAGAATTTAAAATAAATACATATTATAAGCTTGTGTGTGATAAAGGCGAAATCTCAGATGTAAAACTATAAAATAAAAATGATGCTAATGTACGTACGTACACGAGCGCCTAGTAAACCGATAAGTTCAAATTTAAAACAAACTATTGTTATTAAATATATATATATATATATATATATATATATATCAAAAAAGAAAGAAAATTCAGAAATTTTAGTAAATATTTTAAGACAAATTGTAAATAAAATAGTCATTAGCCTAAAAATTATTTCACTTCATTTTTGTTTCACCTTTCCAGAAAAAATAGTATTTACATGTAATCCTCTGTGTACTACCAGTTAATATTTTGGAATTCAAAAATATTTTAGATAATATTTCATTTGTCATCTCCTTCTATGTATACATTCTATTGATGGGTATTTGTAAAAATAAAAATCTCAATTATGGTATACAAAAGGAGTCATAGTCAACGTCATCCACATTTGAAATTTTTACTTTTTCACTTTCTATATGTTATATCTATCTTACATATGAGAAAATATATATATATATACAGCGGAATATATAAAAGTTATATTCGTTTGTTAAATCTGAGTTTTTGCCTATTCTACATAATTTTCACAAGGAAATATTTTTTACAGTTTGCAAGGTTACTTGAATTGCTCATAAAATTAGAATTGTAATATTCATTTTAAACTGAAAACAAAAAGACTTTTTTAAATATTGGTTTTATGGTCGTTGGTATATTATTTTTATTTTATAGAAAAAAATTTTCTTTTACCCATTTTTAAATGAGGTAATACGACGTTAATTAAGACGAATTAGTAATTTATTATGGTTTTGATCTGAAAATCGGATAAACAGGTCCAAGAACCGCATTTGCAGTAGTTTAGGAGAAATCTGGAGTAGAAACTAATAAATTAGGGTACAAACCTCTGTTTTTTATGTTTGATGTACAATAACTTTGTTTTTAAACTTAGAGAATATAATTCTGAACAAAATGGTGTAAGATAAGTTTAATAAAACGAAGGGTGATCAATGCGCAATACTCTATTAGTGTTTAATCATCCTAAAAATGTCAGTACGACCTCAGTAACTGAAATCCAAGAGAAATAATTCATTAGTGATAAATCGCAAATGAAGAATTTTAGGACATTCATTTATATGAACTTATTCCATTACTTCACGCGTAGAAAGACCAGAGAGAACGTATTACACTCTGTATAGTAGAAATTTCGAAGAAATGGATTGCTTATATGATGGATTATTCTTCAGTTTTTTCTATTACTTAAATATTGATATATACTTTATAATTCATGTAAAGATATTGGAAGAAACTACATTAACATTTGTTTATGATGTTCTAATTCTATTTTATAGGGGTTATATATGATTAATTGCTTTTACATTTACGATTTTTACAAGTTAACAGTGGTGAGCTGTACTATGTAGATATATTTTTAACCATTGAAAATAAACTGAAATATATGTTATCTTTTTTTTTTTTGTCTTCAGTCATTTGACTGGTTTAATGCAGCTCTCCAAGATTCCCTATCCAGTGCCAGTCGCTTCATTTCGTTATACTACCTACATCCTACATCCCTAACAATTTGTTCTGCATATTCCAACCGTTGCCTGCCTGCACAATTTTTCCCATCTACCTGTCCTTCCAATATCAAAGCGATTATTCCAG
>JAAAKQ030196354.1:0-11939 GCA_010016005.3 Zanna intricata
CTTTACTAGGATTTGAACCTTAGAACTCTCGACTTTGAAATCAGCTGATTTGCGATGTCGAGTTAACCACTAGACCAACCCGGTGGGTTATTTTCATTGCTTATTTAAAATGCATAATTTTCGATATACTGCATTAAATCCAATTTTATATACAACATAATTTATACAGGGCATCTCACGAAGAAACGGAGAAACGTTTAATATACATTCTACTGGTGAAAATAATGAAAAATTTTCATACAAACATATAGATATGGAAACACTTTGTTTTCGAGCTACGGCTAGAGAAAGATTTCGCCCTGATTTCAACTCTTCTGATAAAAAGAAGCTCTACTGTAATTTTTAGGACCTAAATTAAGGACTGTTGGTGGTTTCTTATATAATTTGAGCTGGGAAATAGGATAAAATAGGTCCTAGACTTGTAATTAGTAGTTTTAAGATATCCGTAGTAAAACACAAGAATCGGTGTTAAAAAACATGGTTTTTTTTTTTTGAGACTTGATTGTAGTAAAAAGCTTTGTTAAATAAATGGTTAATAAGTGCGAAAAATTTAGTAAAAAAACTTGTAAATAATTTAATTCTGAGAATATTAAGGTAAATATACCCAATAAAAAGTAAATAAATACTTTTAAAAATCGGTTTTTTATTAAAGCAAAACAGACGAAAAATAGACAGAAAATGGTAATATTCTTTCTAAATTAATAAACATTATTCCTAATAAAGAAAAACAAAAAAATAAAATACATGAAATGTTAAATGGTAACAGAATAACAAACCTTAATTACGTAATTGTTCAATATTCCTCCTTCACAATGTATGCAGAATGCTGCATACATTATGAAGGTAAAATATTTCCAGCCGCTCTCTGTATTACTTCAGGATCGTTTCATATAAATTCAGTAGAATTTCGTATTTTAATGAGTGACTCTTCTATAGTATTAACTTTTTGTTGGTGTACTATCGTTTTCATATGGCCCCAAATGAATGGTAATCTAGTAGTGTTATATCAGGTGATCGTGGTGGCTAATTACCACCAATGTTAATTGGCGCACCACGTCCAATCCAGTTTAAATTTACATTCAAGTGATTTCTAGCTATTAAAGAAAAATGTAGCGTTGCACCATCGTGCTGGAAAAATAATTTACAATCTAGTTTGTACAGACAAAATTCTCCAAAAGAGCCGGCAAATTATTTTCCCCGTAAGGTTTTGATTGAAAAAAAAAATGGTCCAAGAATTTTGACATAAGTAATGCCACACCAAATATTAATGTGAAATCTATCTTGGTAACTTTTTCGCTCAGTATCATGTGGATTGTCTTCGTTCCATAAATTACTAGTCTTAGAAATGAAGACTTTGTCATAAAGTGGCTTATCAGCGTAAATTACTAGTTTTAGAAATGAAGACTTTGTCATAAAGTGGCTTATCAGCATATCTACCTTATCAGAGTTGACTAGAAGCCAATGAAATAATTTAACCGCTGGGTATAGTTTATTGGCCGCATATATAAAGATTTTCTTTATCCTTTCCGCCTGTAGAAACTGTTTTTGTTTTTTGACAGATCAGTCCGATATGAAATTCGCCTTTATTTGTACTAGTATCTGGGCTAAGCTGAATCATACTATTTTCATCATTGCCACGATGATTTACTTGGCATTCAATAGAAAACGAACACGTTGAAAATGATTATTTTATTCATAAATGTTGATACACCGTACAGCAATTGTACACCAATGTTTAAAAAGAATGCTTTAAAAGGATTTTTATTAGGTATGGAAAGAATAATCCGTTTTTCTGCCTATTTTTCATCTGTTTTGCTTCTAAAAAACTGATTTTTAAAAGTTTTTATTTACTTTTTATTGGCTGATTTACATTAATCTTCTCAAAATTAAATTCTCTACACGTTTTGCTACTGAATCTTTCATTTAGATTTATTAGTAATTTAACAAAGCTGTTGTACTACAAAAAAAAAAAAAAAAAACTTATTTTTCGACACCGAATTTTACATTTTACGTCGAATATCTTAAAAAGTGCTGCAGTACAGTTCTGGTACCTATTTTATTTTTTTATCTCAACTCAAAGGAACCACCAACTTTACTCCTTAATCTGAATCCTAAAAATTACAATAGGGCTTCTTTTTACTAGAAGAGTTGCAATTCGGTCGAAAACAATATTTAAGAACTAGATTATCTGAGCCGTTTCGCTTAATTCAACTAGCAAATTTATGATTGTTGTACCTATGTTATTGAAAGTAAAAATAATGAGACTAGAATTGAAAAGTTTGGAACGATGAAGTTAAAATTTACCTTTTAGTAAGTTAGATAAAATAATACTGATAAAGCGGTATATATAACTTAACTGTATTTTTTTTTTATTCTTATTCCGTTATCAGAAATCTTCATGTTGCTTATCTATTGTACAAGAACATCGCGTGTGTCTTTTGGGCGGAGTGGTTAAGCCATGCAATCAGTGACGTCACAACTATAACGACGAATACAACGGATAGCCGAGGAATACAGAACGGTGTAGTACATACAGATTTTACAGTATACGTGACGTATACATATATACAGAACATCAGTAGCTCGATACTAAGACCGTCTGCATCTAACCTCCCTATCGTAATAACTAACCGCTTGTAGTTATTCAACACTTAAAACTGTATACACGAATGAATTCTACTAAATTTCTCTCTCCCCCTGCAGCAATACGATAAAATTTCACATCCCAGCGTTTAAAATTAATGTGTAATCAACAAGTTCGATGACCTTTTAAATTTATTATACTTTATCTATAAAAATTTACACATAAGGAAATCGGTATAATGTTTTTTTTTTTTTTTTTTTTTTTTTTTTTTAGAAATAGTGCTGGCCAAAGCTGACGCTTAAACCACAAGTATCACCGAAATGTTTTAAATACGAAAAAGTTTTGTACGCGTGCGCGCGCGCGTGTGTGAGTTAAATGAAAAATAATATTATAATCGCATAAAAATATTGCATAGTCTTTTAAAAGATTAAAAGAAATATATAGACAGTTGTTTACTTACCTTTCGTTACCTAGCCGGCCATTCGAATCTAAATCGATTTACTGACACTTTTTCTATACACCTTCGTTCTATACACTTTTCTCCCGCTTACCATGTTCTTATTGACTTCCAGTCAAGATCCTTCTAACTCATTCCTCCAACACAGTTGGGTCTTTTAAAAAACTCTCATTTCCCTTTTGGATTTTCCAAATATCCATCTTTTCAATCCATTTTTTCTTCTCTCTCCGGAGTATATCCGATTTATTGAAACGTTTTTATCTTCTTCGTTGAAAATTTGTGTGGCACCAGTTTTTTTGTACTGTGGGAAAAATTTCTCCACAACTTTATTCTGAAAAATAATCATTTTTTTTTTAAATTTATTTTATTTAGAGTTTGTATTTACGCTCGTATACCCCATAAGTAATATTATAAAACTTTTTTAATCGTTCTTAGCTACTTTTTTTAGAAAGATTTTTCTGAATTAATTTTTTTACGATTGGAAACGTCTTTCAGCAGACCTTATTTAATCTTCCATGTTATTTTTCCAGTTCTCTGTTTTCCCTAAAAATTTAGTGGAATTGAAATTTATTTCAGCCTTAACTATAACAAATTAGCCTCCTTCACACGTAATTTTCCTCTAAATTCAATTTTTTTTCTCTGTTGATTTTTGGATTCACTTTCAGTACAATTTCAACTAGAATTTAGCAGAACTTACAATTTTCTGTACCGACACGAGAGACATTTTTGCCACAGCACTTTCACATAACTCATTGAACCATTTTTATTTATGCTTTGGCTTTCTCCTTCTTCAAATATTCTTCAGCTATTCTCTAATTTATAATTATTCCCTTGCTCCTCTCGTTACTTTTACAACCTGTATTCTACTCGCAAAATTTGTATTCAGCGATTATGGCCAATCAGGTTGATATATCATTTATCCAGGATTTCCATGCATCTAAATGAAGTTTCTTGTACGTAAGCATTTAGGCAAATAATCTCTTATCCCTTTAATCTTAACGTTGACAAGTCTTTAACGGTATTACATAAGTGACTTCACCAATTTTTGTATTTTCATTTTCTATCATAGGCTTTACGTCTAAAAAAGATGAGCAACAACTGAACACGGTCATCAACTTTTTCTTTGGACAAATCCTTTTCTTCATCTTATTTTTTTTTGTCGGAACATAGATAAATAAGAATTTTTAATGTTCCTTTCGTCTCAATATAGCAAAACTGTTTCATATTTCAAAAAAGCTTTATGCTATACTATTTTTTACTAGTTTCTAGCTGCCCTTTTCTGCTTCCTGTTCTACTGTGAATTATGGTGTTGTTCTTCCATCTACAATTCCCTTTTTTCCCACTTAAGTTTATGGTTACAGAAAATTTCTAATTTATATTACCAGATATCATCATAAAGGTTTATAAAGGTTCCTGTGATGTTTAATATTCTATCATCCCAAGTCCAAAATATTAAGATTTGACTCAAACAATTTTTTTTAGCAGTCTTACTTAATACCATATATGATTTTAGTGTATTTAACAAATTCTATTTTGTTGTACAGGTCATTTGCCGACCCAGCGCCTAATCCCTAAGCAAAAGTAATAAAAAAAAAAAAAAAGAGAGAGAGAGGTATCTGTGAAATCCCACGAACATCCAGGCAGCGCAGCGTTCTTAAAATAATCTCGCAATATTATTTTTATTAAATTTTTTATCCTTAATCAAACTTTAAGCATTTTATCATGAATAAAATGATCTGACATATTTCATTAGAACTTCAAACAACCGAGTAATTGCAGAAATTTGAAGAAAAATTGCACACCAACTTTTGTATCTGAAAAAAATTAATACATACTAAACGATAGACGTTTAGATAACGAAGAAGCTATAGTATTTTTTTTATAATAGTATCTTTTTCTCGATTAATTAATCATTTCCCAGAATTTAGTTTTATAGATTTGAGATTTTATACACTATTAAATTTTACCCATTTATAGCAGAACAACTGAAAAGTATCAGGCGGAGGATGATTTTGATGCACTTTATACCTCATCTCTATCGATGTGTGAATAGAAATATAACTGTGCGATATATATTTATATCCTCCATGAGTTACTTTTGGACTCCTGCATCATAATGGGCACATCCAGTGAGAGTTAGATAGGTAGACAAAGAGAGGGAGTTTATGTGTTGCGTGTGTTCGTGTGTGTCAACGTGTGGGTTGTGTGTCTGTGTCTGTGTATACGAGCGTTTGGAAAGCAAAATTACTATAATAAAAGCAACAATTCAGTAAACGTATCTAACTAAGCAACAACTTGGCGTGATAACTTGCATTTGTCATTGTAAAAAAATAGGGTTTCATACGAATAACAATATTAAAGCATGCCCAATATTATTACGTATTATTATGTATTAATAAAAACATACGTTGAATTTACGCTACAGTATTATACAAGATATTTTAAACAATTTGAATTTAAATAAGGTAGAATAAAGTTTTATTCGAATACATTACTTATTTATTACTTTATTCTGCTTTTTAATGTTTTTTTTTCTTACAATTTCTTTAATAATTGTTGATTGCATTTGTGTAACACTAAATAAATATTTTATGATATTTCAAATACTTTTATAGGTGGAATATTAACACTTGAAAGGTTAAATGTTAAACATGAACCAAACAGGTTTTTGTTCCTGCAAATTGTTTCAATAATGCATTTATTTTTTATTTATTCATTTTTTTAATGACATAATAAACGACTTACTGAAGAAACTATAAACATTTGATAATGTTTAAATGACACTTTATACCAACGAACCATATTTAAGAAAAATTGATTAGATCCTATTTGTTCTGGAGATGTAACATGAACGTCATAAGATAATACCTCATCGTAGGAATAAAAAAATTCTTTTCTGTTTTCTTTTTAGTTCATAGAAATCTCAATAAATGTAGATTACAGTACAGAAATAGACAAAATTTTCTATTTGAGAACGAAAAATCTCAGCCTCAAAATGATATGGGCAAATAAAATAACGAAAGCTACTGAAAAAAAAAAATTACGAAAAACCTGAACATTCTGAAGAGATTAGCCGGTAAAATTCAGGTAGCACAACATTTATATAATATAAAGTTCTCATTCTGAAAGAATTTATGATACTTCTTTAAAAAAAATGGATTTAAATTCGTGATAATCTATGCTGTAATCCTAATAATTCAGACCGACAATTTGTCTTTAATATGAAATTAACTTACGCTTACTAAAAAATACAAAAAAATTGATTTACTGGCAGAATTACCAAGGAATACTACTTGTTATTTGTGTCCAAATTTAGAAATTATGAATGAAATGATTTGATGACTAGAAATGATGTAGAAACAACTTTGTTATTTAACAAAATATTTTTTCCGTTACATCGAAGTGTGAAGAAAACTGTGGGCCAATATATATTAAAGAGAATCTTTAACTTTCTGTCTTACTCTATCGGAAAATATACTTTGTCGATCTCTGTGGAGGAGTGATAGAGTTTCGGCCCTTCATCCGGAGATCCCGGATTGGAATCCTGTTTAGATGTAGCATTTTTCACACGCTGAAAAATTCCATTTCTATATCTAAGCAAACATTTTTTTTTTTGCTTGGAAAAATTGAAAGAATTCAGAAATTAAACTAAATAAGTAAAGACATTCTTAAAACTGTAAGTAATTGTAAACATAAATACTACCTATTATCAAAAAAAAAAGTCTACACTTCTATGAATTACTGACGACTTTCTGATTGGCGGCGTTGGTGTTTATAACTGTGATATATAATAATAATAATGGCGGTGTTGGTGTTTTCACTGACGATTTTGCTTCTGCAAATTTCTAGGAATGTACCGCCTGGATTTTTTTGGTGAATCAGATACGATATACGTAGCCGAAAAACAGATATGATAACTGAAAAGGATTTCTTGATTCTGTTTCTACCACTCCAAGCAATATTATCTTTCAGGACCAGTTAAGATAGCGTAAAAGGACAGAGGTTACTTTAGCAACAAAATTAAAATTACCATACCTTTCTATCAAGTGGTCAATTATTAAAAAATTTAAAATAGTAAGTTATGAGCACTTGGTGATGTATGACAAATGACGAATTACAGTAATTATGAAATAAAATCATGATTTCTTTGAAAAACATCATGAAATTATATCCATTTCTCCCCAAAAACTCTCTTAACAGATATCTCTAGACTGTCATGTCTAAGTTTGCTTCTGCTTCGATTTAAGAACTTCCTTTTTAATTGGCTCATTCTTCTTTTATATTTTCTACCTTATCATTTTTATTTAGACCTCAGTTTTCCTCAGTTTTTTAAACCCCATTTTTCATTTCATTATCACTAAATTATGGTCGCTACTAATGTCTGCTCCAGGACATGCTTTGCAATCGAGGAGTTGATTTCTGAATCTTTGTTTAACCATGATGTAATCTATCTGATACCTTGCAGTATCACCAGGTTTTTTCCATGTGTATATTCTTCTATTATGATTTTTAAACTGGGTGTTGACAATTACTAAATTATACTTCGTGCAAAACTCAATAAGTCAGTCCCCTCTTTCATTCCTTTTGCCCAGCCCGTATTCACCCACAATATTTCCTTCCATGCCTTTTCAGATGCTTGTATTCCAATCCCAATTATTATTAAATTTTCGTCTCCTTTTATGCGTTTTAATTGCTTCATTAATTTCTTCGTATACACACTCCACCTCATCATCATCATTGGCATTTTTAGGCATATAGACGTTAACAATCGTTGTCGATTTAGGTTTTGATTTTATCCTTATTACAGTGATTCTATCGCTCAGCTTTCTGAAATACTCTACTTTCTTCCCTATCTTTTTGTTCATTACAAAACCTACCCCTGTCGGCCTCAGTGGCCAAGTGGTAGCGTTTCGGCTTTTCCGGAGGTCCCGGGTTCGAATCCCCGTCAGGCATGGCATTTTTCACACACGCTACAATTCATTCATCTCATCCTCTGAAGATATAACCTAACGGTGGTTCCGGAGGTAAAAAAAAAACCTACTCCTGCCTGCCGTTTATTTGCTGCTGAGTTAATTATTCTATAACTACCTGATCAAAAGTCATTTTCCTCTTCCCACCGAACCTCGCTAATTCCTACTACACCTACATTTAACCTATCCATTTCCCTCTATAAATTTTCTAACCTACCAACCTGTTTTAGACTTCTAATATTCTACGCTTCGACTCTTAGAATGTTATTTTTTAGTTTTCTGGTGACCCCCTTCCTTAGTAGTCCCAACCCGAAGATCCGAACGGAGGGTTAGTTTACCTCCGGAATTTTTTACCGAGGAAGGCGTCTCCATATTTTTTTTATGAAAATGCAGAGAGCAACATTTTGAAAAAAAAAAGCTGTACTTTTTCATTGCTTTCAGCTGCGCAGTAATCAAAAGATTGAGTGATGCTATGGCCGTTTACGTCCTCCTGACCTACGCCATTAACAACTAATGAAAGAGTTGCTGCCCTCTTTCAGGAATCATTCCTTAGTCTGACTCTCAACAAACAGATATCTCTCCGATGTGTTGCACCTTCAGTCCAGCTACTCTGTATCACTGAGCTCGCAAGCTCCCTCACCATTGGCGAAGTCTCATGATTCGTAGAGGGAGGTATATTAAATATAATTATTTTATTAATTAGTTATATATTTTATTGTTTTCAAGTGTAGAAGTATATATACAGTTTTACAAACATAAAATATTTATATAATTTTATTTAAAAGTTAAAGTTATTAAATTCTAATCATTACATCGTTACACTAAAATTTATCTTACACTGTAATTAAAAGTAATAAAGTAAATATGGAAATTTATTTTACATTTTAGTAAAAAATTTATTAGAGCATTAAAGATGCACTAAAAGGTTTTTTGAGATATAATTAAGTTTTAGATTTAATGAAAGAAAACTAGGAAGAATAAAAAAAATATATTTATGTGGTAAATAACCTAATCTTAATAAAATCTAATAAATAATAAAATCTTTTAATTATCTGATATTTTAGTTGTATTAAAATAAAAATACTTTATATACATTTTATGTTATTTTTATCTCAGTTCTTTCGAGGTTCTTCCATCCTCATCAATTTTATCTCTAATATTCTCTGAAATAAAAAAAAAAAAAAATTGTAAATTTACAAAATTATAGCTAAGCGTAATAAAAAGCAACAAGACAAAAAAAACAACAGTATTCGGTTGTATTTATTATACTGAAATTAAAATTTAATATCAAATTTTTGGGATGTTTAATAAAATTACTGTACGAAATCGAATCACATTATTTGTTTTAATTCCTTCTTTTTTTTTTGAAGCGAAGCTTCTTAACTCAGAATTCAGGATGGGAAGTCAACTTTCTTTTCTTTTCGCTTCAGCCTCCGGAACCACCGTAAGGAACTACTTATGAGGATGATATGTATGAATTTAAATGAAGTTTAGTCTTGTACAATCTCAGGTTGACCGTTCCTGTTTGGTTAATTGAAATCCAACCACCAAAGAACAGTAGTATCCACGATCTAGTATTCAGAGAAGATGGGAAGTTAACCGAGAAAAACGGGCGTCACGAAAAATAGTTAACAGTCCTTTCAAGCTAATAATAGCCAATTCATGTTCAAAGAATGATACTGTTGCTCTTTTGTGAAATTTTTTTGATCTCGCTCATATTTGTTATTTTTATTTTAATAACCGATACTTTATTTGTATATACAATGTTGAAGAGAAATATTGTAATATTCTATTCCCTGTTAATATAACTTTGTCAAAATTGTGACTTCTACTATTTCCAACCGAATTGTTACAAACTAAAGAGCATCTTAACCTAGATATAGTTGAGCTTCTGTGAGGAATTTTTATGATTCATAAGCTTTACCTAATAATGAAGTATAAATAAAAAAAAATTATCATTTGTCTTTATTGCGTATACGTTATTTTGCACCATTAATAATTCATATAATATTGCGTAAGAAGCTTCGCTTCCGTCGATTGTTCGCGCACCGACGTACTCGTTTTTATTATTAATTATCGATTGGTTTTCATTGACTAATTATATTATGTACATTTTAAAATTAATTTACTTTGAAATTAGTAGTTACTGCAGTAAACAAAGATAGATAATGATACGGAAATGTTTAAAATCACACAGTTACAAAAAATAATCTAAAAAAGCAAGAAAAAAATTATAAAATTCTATAAATTATTAATTTTCATTATTAAATATTTGAAAAAAAAAACTATTATTTCATCACTTAAATAGAGATTTTAATTATTAAAAATTTGAAATAATCATGAAAATACCTTGTAATATCATGTAAAAATATATAGAATATCATACTTGTTAGATAGATATGTTATTCTATGACGGAAAACTGCTGTTTTAAATTTTACTTACATAAAATGAACATTCAAGTTTAGGTAAATATTATCCTTCCTTCTTTTTCCCTTGTTTATCCATATAGAAAAAATTAAATAATACCAGATAATCTTATACAGCGAAATAATAATATAAATATCTTAAAAGATTTTCTCGCCAAATACATCAGGCAAAAAGCTTATCAGGGACAATAATAAAAAATAATTTTTAATTAATTAAAAGTTGCATATGGTGAAATTATTTTCAATTAACATATTAATCAATTTAAGTTTTTTAAAGATTTTTAAATACATCTATACGCCCCGGGTCAGAAATCCATAGATTACAACAAAATTTTCTCACTTGATAACCGACTTTAAAAAAAAAGAAGTTCTCAATTCGTGCAATTTACATAATATGTTCTTTTTTATGTAAATACTGAACCTATCAACTGCACTAATTTTTTAATTTTCTTAAAAGAAAATACCAGTAAAAAATATTTTTTAATGAGAAAAATACCCAGTGGTGTTGACGAGTTTTTTTGTTATAACTACATAAGTTCGAAGCTTATGCGTAGAAATGTTGGATGAACATTTTTTTTAGAGAAAGAAACTTTCATATCTGACCAGCAATCGAACCCGGAATCCTTCAGATAAAAGGCTGAGACGAAACCACCCTACCAGAAAAAATATTTTTTTAATAGTTATTGTTACTTTAAATTGGATTTTTATACGATAATAATAAATAGCTAAGTTTTTCTGGTATTTAAACTATTAAAAGTTTCAAGAAAATTAGGTAGAAAACAGAAGTAAAATTATAACAATTATACTTGGATTAAAATAGCCTTAGGTTAAGTTTGATATGGTTACTTATTCAGTTCTCTTTCTTTTTTTTATTCTTACCAAGGTTATGTTTGGAGTTTTTTACATTCGGCTTTCTTTCACGTAATGATGTTTTTATTATCGGATATCTATATTTTACATAGAAATAAAACTAGAAAAATTTAAAGTAAAATAAAGTTTTAAAAAATAATAAAATTTACTTCAAAAAAAAACAAAAAGTTAATATTAGCAAATTTTTAAATTTTAGATTTTTAAAGTGGGTTATAAATTAAGCTAGTAATTTTTTTTAGTGATTTGGTGCCAATTTAAAAATCAAAATTAAAAGGATACTAATTTTTATTAAAATCACGTCTAGATGGTGCTGCAACAGAACTATAGCTCTAGAAGGTACGTAAACGAATAATTAAATTAAACCGAAATTTGAATGCTATTTTTTAAATATTCCCATCAATATCGACGGATATCGAAAATTATCTATATCATATATTCTGATGAATTAAAAAATTAAAAATATAAATAAACAAATATTTTAAATGTTCTTTAAAGTTATTTACTTTTTTTTTAATTAGGAATTATACGGGCATCGACTGCTATGGTCGTTAGCTCTCGTCACATTCTTTTAAAATTAATCACCGTAAGGCTCGTCATATGTTAGGGTGTAAAGGGCCCTAACATTTCTTTA
>JAAAKQ030196376.1:0-11939 GCA_010016005.3 Zanna intricata
TTAATTGAAACCCAACCACCACAGAACACCGGTATCCACGATCTAGTATTCAAATCCGTATAAAAATTTTTATCTTTCATTTGAACCTTAGTACTCTCGACTTCGAAATCAGCTGATTTTCGATGTCGCGTTAACCACTAGGCCAACCCGGTGGGTTTATTATATTGTAGCTATATATGATATATTCTTGGCGCGTGATAACGTTCTTTTGAGGTCCTTTGATGTCTGCCCTTTTGAGGTCTCGGGTTCGAATACCGTTAGGCAAGACATTTTCATACGCTCTAAAATTGCCATTTAATTTCATCCTTTGAAGCTTTACCTAACGTTGGTCCAGGAGTTATTAAAGTTAAAATAAATAACTGAAATAAATCACTAGATAAATATCTTATGTTAATTATTCATAGAATTTAATACATCTTTGGTCCCGAGATTGTGATGGAGATTTCTGTTTAAATCCGGTAATATGTTGTTTTCAAATGAATTATTTTCAACTTATTTATTAATTAAACCTTTTTTTTTTTTTATATACTTCATTATTTAATTGTGTAATATGTTTTTTTAAATTTATTTCATTTCCGTTTTGCTAGTAACATTAAAAAAAAGTTATAAGTTATTAATTTTAATCGTAATAAATCTCTTTAAACATTTGCTATTTTTTTTTTAGTGCTTCGGTCGAATAATAGTTAGGAATTAAATAGTTCATACCACCATTACGTTTAGTTTTTATCGCTTTAATTTACGAATTGGCGATATTTTGTCCATTTAACAACTAATTTCCATTTAATAGATTATATTTACCTATAAATGAATTTCAGTAATAAATTATGAAATAAATATTAGGTTTTGCGATCATTAACTATTATATTTTATATGTTATTTTAAACGTTTACATAGTTTTAAACTTTTTATCGGATTTCAGATAAGCGTTCTGATTATGTAATTATAGATTTATAATTTCTTAAATTTGTGAATATAATCCTATATATTTTATACATATATAGGAGTACACATATATATACATACATATATGAGTACATATATGTACTAGTATGTATATATATATATATACATATATATACTAGCAGCCCCGTCACAGCTTCACCCGCTCTTTATGGTTATTTGCGTATCCGTCGCCATCAATTTGTTATTTTTACTTCCTTGTACGAAGTAAAGGAAGTATTGGGATCGTGAAAAATTTAGGTTATCAGATTTCAACTAAAATAAAGTTTTTGACCATCCTGAATCCATTTTAATTAGTTTCGGTGAGATATTTACTTAAGTACGTACGTATCTCGCGTAATTCAAAAACGATTAGCCGTAGGCTGTTGGAATTTTGAATTTAGTACTGTTTTTTAATAATACTGTAATTTTTTTAATAAAGTTTGTAAAAAGGGCTTAACAAAGAGCGTTTTGATGTTTTAACTATTAAATAGATAACAATTTGAGTTACCGGCGACAGATAATCCAAGGTACTAATTTACCTTGGCAGATTTAACGTAAATTGTAATATTTCACAAAATATTTATGTGTATTAAATTAATTTGGAGGTTGCAATATTTAAAATATTATTTTTTTTTAATAACTTTCTTTTTTTATTAATTAATCTTTTTTTTTTTTATAAATTTTAGAATAACTCAAACTTTCAGTTTTATAAATTGTTTACAAATTACGGCTGAAACGTATAAACTCTTTATAACGATTGATGTCCTTTTAAACTTTAAATACGTTACTTTATATTTTATTTAAAGAAAAGTTTTAAAAAAGTGCGACAAAATTCCATACGAAAGTCTTTTGCGACAGGTTCTTAAGTGGAATGAACTTCTAAGATGAAAATTTGTATATTTTATTTTATAACTTGTGCAAGTAATGTGTTAAAAGTTTCCAACAATCCGGTGCAACTCGTAGTATTTTTGTTTTTTTTTTTTATTTTATTTTACGGTAATAATCTTCAAAAGTTTGCAGAAGACAATTTTTTTCGTATTTAACTGGACAGATCATTTCTTGTTAACACGTATCAATTATTATTTCTGGTTAATGACAGATCTTAACATTATATCTTGTATAAAGGTTCTTATCCAAGTCCGGGACTGCTTGTACGTTATGATAGGAATGCTATTAACGGCAGTAGATTCTCACATGGGCAAGCTTAGGTTATTAGAATGTAAACTATGTCTCGACTCATGATCGGTTATTGGACATTTGGATCCCTTTCAAAGGTAATTGTATTAATGGTATTACGAGTAATAAGATATTGCAATATTGTAAAAGTCGGACTGAAAATGTTTAAAAACTTGTTTGACCAATCCGTGTTTAATGACTTATAATGGTTTTAAAATATTTCTTCGCGTTAAATTTGATAAAAATTTAATTTTAAACTTAACCCTTGAACGTAGTTTTTGTTACTTACTAGAAAATACATTTTTTTAAATTAGTTTTAATAATTTTAAGCGTATGGGTTATTTTATACTCAGAAAATATATTTACAAAACTAAAACTTGAATTTGTGAAAGCGAAATTCTAGATTTGTGATTCCATTATTTATGTACAGTTCTGTAAAGAAATGACAGACATAGGTTTCGGTAAGTTTACTTGGCTGAAGTTATGGGTCATGACTTTTTTGGTGTAGAGATGTGTGTTGTAAGAAAAGAAAGGAAAAGTACGAGGGTGAGATGAAAAAAGGAAGAAGGGTGTTGTGAGGGGCCCTTTTGCTATGCTTGTCTCGTTCCTACACATGTCATCGTAAGAGTCCCGGCCAGCCGTAAAAATATCCCATACATTCTTATTCCAACAGTTTGAGTTCTCTTTCGCTGCGATTGCAAATTCCAAACGGTGTTTTATGTATTTATATAAACTTTTATTTTTCTTTCGATTTGTTTTATTTTTTTAAATTTGATTTTCTTTAATAAAGTTGTAATTAATAATTGCAAAGTTATTCAGTTTTGTATTGTTATATCCGCTTTAATGAATACTCGTTCACATGGAACGTATGTGTAGATGTAAATTTTACATCTACACATACGCACGGTTTTACGCAGAACCGTGCGTAAACCTTTGGATAGAGGTGAAAAATCATATATTACTTCGTTAGAAGTTGATGAAATTAACATTTTTGTTATGCGGCTTCGTGCGAGAGTAATCTGTGTCGTCTTGGAATAACTGTAATGAATCAACTTGCATATATTAAAAGAGATTAAGATTGCTGAAAGGGATTAAAGCCCCTGGCACCGAAACTCTTACTTCTTATCGTGCTATTCGACTCCTAAATCCTAATTCGGTGGACTAATTGCCTAACTGTAACAGTAATCTATTATGTAGTTTGTCCTGCGGGAGAGCATCGACGAAGATTAAGCTCGAAATACTTTAGCCTACTGCTTACTGCTTCTCAGTCAAAGATTATGTGATCTTCGGTTCCAGTCCGGTTATTCAGTCCGTATAATCTACAACAGGGTTTTCTTAATTTACTTTATCTTTTGTAAGTACATATTTGAACCACAGTGTTAAGCGTCCTGTTATCCTGTTTAATTGTCCTTATACTGAGACTTATTACAAAATAAAATCAAACCGTACAAAATTAAATTAAATAGGCATTACTTCTTTCATAAAGTGATAGTTTCGAATATTTTCGACAAGACCGTTCAATCAGATGCTATTGTTTAATTCACGAGTTGTTGGTGATCTTGCAAATCTGATAAACCGATATTTGACTGTTAGCTCATCCGTAAATCTATTTGCAGACTTTCCGTCGCTATGATTGTAAAGACTTCTATTTTTTTCGATTCTCTTTTGTATTAGATTATATATAACCTTTGTTTATGAAATGTTCATGAGACAATATATTATTTGAAACGAAACATTTCTAAACTAATTTTTAATGATTTTTTATTCCTGTAAGAACTTGACTGTCATGAAAATACAGATCTGGTTTTTATTATAACTCCCAGTGAAATCTCTCAACTATTATTAATCTTGATTAGAATGTTAACTTGAGAATACAGAGGGGTTTTATTCTATATCTTAATCTAAACATCACAGATTCTGTATCCAGCCCGACCTTGAAATCATCAATTTACAACAAGCCTAAAACATTAATACTTACCTATCTCTATTGGAGTGTTCTATTTAAAAGTGTTTTTGCAAATGTATCTAGAAAATTTCCCGTCCAAGTCAATCTCTAAGATTGGTTTTTAATTATTTCTGTAACTGTAACATGCCTCGGTGATGAACTTTCCTTTAAAAAATATTTTTGTATTTGATGTGCTTTCTCTGATTCGTAATAAAGATATACGTTGGTAGAGGTCCTAGCAGGAAGATGCAGATGGTACTGTGTTCATGGTATTTATAATACGTAATGAACCCAATCTCTGAATAGGAAATAAACGAATAAATGGTAATTTTGGTAAAAAAAGTTCGACTTCAACTTTGTTTTAAATCCAAGATTTCCTCGTTACAGGTTTATTATCGGTTTTTATATGATATACAAAATGGTTAATAATTTTTTAAATCGCATCACAATCGTCAAATTTTTCCAGAACATTGTAATTAGCTCCTCCACACAAAACAAACATGCAGCTATTTACATGATTTACATAGCTTAAAGCGAGCGCGCGCGCACGTACACACACACGTTAATAAATAATTTTATGGAACTCCATGGCCATAGAATTACAGCTACTTAATTACTCTTACGGGCAGAATGCTTCATACAATACGGGACAAACTAAAAATATGTAGTTATAAAAAATAATTACATATTCATCAATCATTCGACATAAAAATCTGCCATCATTTTTACGAGAAAAGGGTGCTGTATCACTTTAAAAAAATAAAAACAAAAGTATCAGATTTCACGGAATCTGTTGATTATTATCAAATCCTGAGAAGCACAGGAGCATACAAATTAGTTTTTCGTGTATGTACTAATGTTTGCAGCGAATAGACTCGTCGTTTATTCATTACTTACAACTACAAAATTTTCTTAAATCACTTCATCGAAATAAGATACATCTACTGTTAACTATAATTTATAAATTTTACCTGTAGGGTATAAATACCTTCAGTTCATATTTTATAATGTTCAGTATGAAAACAAAACAACCAATAATTTGAATAAGATATCAAATGAATAAACGTACAATAAATCGAATATTTTATAATATCACTGATAGGATTTTCTAAACTTTTAAAAAGAGTTCATTAGGAAGAGTGCAAATTTGGGAGCATAATTAGCTCCCAAAAGTCAACTGAATAATCAAGTAAATGTAATTTGAAAAGGAGTAATTTGTAATTTTATTTTTTCTATTACTTTTTTCTCTTTTATGTAACGTGATTCGTTTCTTTGTTTTAGGAGAGGAGCGTCGGTAACGCTAACGGAACGGGACCCTTGGATAATATGCGCAACTTGGAGCATTATCTGAATGATATCATGAGAGGAGGAAGCGAAGCGCCCGATCATCATATAAAAGGTAATTTCCTATTTTTTTAGTTTATTTGATTTTTGGTAAATATTTATTTTGTAATTGTTATATTATTCTTTATACTTTAACTGTTAGAAAATAACAGGTTACTTAATAATCGTTGCGTATTATATTTTTTATTTATCTTTTTGTTAAATGTAAGAAAAATCGTAATTGAGAGTTCTTTAAAAACAGTATTTCACAGAAAAAGTAGGTTAATTGCAGTATTTTACCTTTATAGTGTGTAGTTCCGGTGTTATATGTTTAACCAGAAACATACGATGAAATAACTGATGATGTCCGGTAAAATATGAGGCAGTTTGTTTCATTATTTTTACAACATGCAACACTGTGAGCTCATTCAGTCTTTCTTTATCGGTTCGTGTTTGATACCATCTCAATGTTTCTTAACGTATCCTATCTATACGCGTAGTACGGTGAAAGTTAGTACTTAATAGTGGTAAAAATGCAAGAAAGTTGTTAAAATTGGTGTGTAAATTCATAGATGTTTCTTAAAAAGTTATTCGGTCAATTTTCATTTATAAAAAATTATTTATTGCTGTTATGAATAAGGATGTCCATCAGAGTTTTCTGTGATAAATGCTAAGAAATGTTTGAATATAAAAATTTTTTTCTAGTTTTTCACTTATTACTTTAAAAAATATTTATATTGTATTAAGTTATGGAATGAAAATTAGAAAGTAGATGTTCTTCTTTTTGCACAAATTAAATGGTTTTAAACGTTTTAAAGTTATGAACATATATTAAAGAGTATCTATTCGTGTATAAGATTTATTTCCAAATTTTTCATAAAAAGTAAACGACTTATTTTTAATGAATGTTAAATCGAGAGATTAGTTTTAATTAATAATAATTCTCTCTTTCAATTTCGCCTCGTATAATCGCGTAAAAATAAGTAGAAGGTTTTGTTTTCCTTAACAGTCATATTTGATTACTTTAGTGTCTGATTAACCTAAATGTTTACAGAAAGCAAACTTCTGTTTAAAGGATTTAGTGGATTTCCAAAGAATTTATTTTCAAAGAAATTGCTACTGCGCCCGGTCAGATTTTCTAAGGTCGGAGGTGGGAAGTAACTTTGTTTACGTTTTGGAGTCTTTGTTTTAGCTTCCGAAAGGGTATTACTTAATAGGATGAGTGAGGATGATATGTTTGAATTTAAATGATGCGTAGTCTTGTACAGTCTCAGATCGACCGTTCCTGAAATGTATGGTTAATTGAAACCCAACCACCAAAAAACACCGGTATCCACGATTCAAATCCGTATAAAAGTTAATTCCTTTACTAAGACCTTCTAACTCTCGGCTTCAAATCAGGTGATTTGCCATGACGAGTTACAACTTTAGATCAACCCGGTGGGTACGTTTATAATGATTATATATACTTGTGTATGAATAAGATTTTTTCATCCGCTCTACCAGATGCAAATCTTAACAAATTTTCACGAAACTCGGTTGGACGATATAAATATAGTAGAATTTTAACCCTATTGATTTGTTAGAGTAAGTAGAATCAAAAAACTGGATTTGGGGGATATTTTTAGCTTTCTTCATTCTACTAAACTTAATTTTTAACCGATCTTGATGAAACTTGGTAGGATAATGTAAATCAATCAGAAACAATCCTGAAGGGTTCAGTTAGAAGAAGAAGAAGAAGAAGGGAACAGTTAGAGAGAGAAAACTGGATTTTTTTGTACGTATTTCAAAGTTTACATGTAGTACCTTGGAAATGACTCATTAGAAAGCCAAAGTTATATTTTTGCGAGCACCGCCAGATGTGAGCTAGTTTCGCTATAATACTTTAATTTAGCGATAATCCAAAATACGATCTGATATGAAGGAAAGTGGTTGGTGTCCAAAAAATCAGTTTTGAAGTCTTTTTTGGGTCATTTTTGTTTTGGGAATTTTTTCTCTTTTGTTAGCACGGCTCCAAAATCACACAAATGATGGGGAAGATTGTTAAATTCTGTTGTTGGCAAATAGCAGTGTTAAGCAATTGTTACAATTACCACACAACAACTATGTGAAGAGGAGGAAGAAAAAAAAACACAAATGTATAAGTATGTGTTTATTGGAACAATATACAGCACCTCACATTATTATAAAAGAAACACGTGATACTAACGTAGCATGAAATACTCAATTAATTAAACGACGCCGAAATCAATATTTTTTTCAAAATTTACACAGCCTTTTTTTTAAACTAAAACCGGAAATCCGTCCTTCCAATGCATTTACTGACTTTTTTTTTTTTTTTTTAATTTAAACTTTCTTTATTGGTAGAAGAAAATAAATAGATTATTGTTGTCACATTATTTTCTGTAGAAATTGCTATTCAGATTTAATGGAATTTTATCCGTTTATAATTTAATAAAATTTATCATTCACGTTATTTTATTCAACGAATTATTTTCTGAACCGTGTCAGTATGTTTTATCACCCATAATATCCTGATTATTATGTTTACTATTTGCTATTATTGCATGTTAAAAGCAGTTTTGTGTTGGTATTTAGCCTATTAGTGTACAACTAAAACCATTACAAGCTTTACTTTTACCCCTGTTGTTTAATCGATATCACTAAAAACATTTATTCTCATCTCTGCTCTGTGTTAAAATTAGAGTTTATATTTTCCCCGATTGAATTGGTAAAATTTTCCCCAGAAGACCGATTAACTATTTGAATTGAAATTACTTCTGTTAGTGAATCTGTAAAAGAAAAACTAGAATGCAACAACATTTATAGTAGTAGATTTTATTGGTTTTTTTTTTAAATAAAATTCTGAACCGAGTAGTTTAATGTTTTTTTTAGCGTTATTATACTACTCATTTTAATTCTAATTGATGTTCTTTGGAGATAATTTATATTATTCAATAAGGTGTGTGAATTGATATTTTGTTTTTGCGCATCATTTTAATTTTCTGTCGTTTTTTTATTTTTTATTTTTAAATTATATGTACCTTTTGGGCCCAGATTCACCCTTTTTCTATTAATATTATTTGTAAGATATATCGATTTTTTTTAAATTAGTTTCGTGCAAGGAAGTATTGTAGTTGCGAAAAATTTCGGTTTTCAGATTTCAACGGAAATGTCCTTTTTGACCATCCCTTAATCCATTTTGACTAGTTTTGGCATGACGTATGTGCGTACGTATCTCGCATAACTCAAAAACAATAAGCCGTAGAAATGTTGATGGATTTGAATGTTAATGTAACTAATGGATTTAGGTTTGTTGTTACTTCTAGTTGTGCACCTCTCCTTTTGCAATCGACTGAACCGCAAGTGTCAAAAAAACCAAATATCTCAAAAGATTTGGATTTTGGACTTTTTCTTAAATGCAATAGTAAGCCCTCATTGAGAGCTTTTCAACGAAGTATCATAAGTGGCACTAATTTTAATTGGTTCCATAGTTACTGCCAAATAAAATTTTAATTAATGAAGTATTTGGATCTTACAATGGTACTTATCGGTTCAAATCAGACTTATCTCCTTTTTTCTTTTTTAACTGTTGTTTTTTTTTTTTTTTTTTTTTTTTTTTTTAATTTGAATACATTGATTTATTAATAATTATTAATCACTGATTGTAAAAATTTTTTTACGATAAACAATAATTCAATAACAATAAAAAGAATATGAGAAATATCACAAGTAATTAAAGAAATAAAATTTTATGTACTTTTCATTTAAAAAATGTGTGTATACACACATGAATCTAATAGGCGTACAAGGAAGTTATCTGTTGTTCACATCAGATTTCTTTTTTGTTTAATTTTCTTAAATAATTAATATGGAGTAATTTATTCTTGTTTTGTTGCAATAAAGTTCATTAGATTTCTTTTTTGTCGGAAGCATCGTAATACTGCGCTAACTGTAAAAGATGTGTTGGCCTTCGTGGCGTGAGTGGTAGCGTCTTGGCCTTTCATCTGGAGGTCCCGTGTTAAAATCCTATCAGAGATGGCATTTTCATACGCTACAAAAGGGTTATTTCACCTCATCCTCTGAAGCAATCCTAAACGGTGGTACCGAAAGCGAAAAAATAAAGAAATAAAATGTAAACATTCAAAAATAGAAAACAGGCTGCATTCATTACAAGATAATTGAAATAAATTAAAAAAAGGGTCCAGCTTTTAAATATTTGATGTATCGATAGTAATCCAAAAAGAAAGTATTGTAATAAATTTGGGTGATAAGATGCTTGCTGAGGGATTGCAACTCTCCTTCACATGCCGAGCCTTCATCATCAAATGACGACTTCTGAGTTCATTTTTTTTTTTCAATTTTAAAAATGTTGGTCTAAATTTCGTTGAACTTAAATTTTTTGGAGGAGGAGATTTTATCAATAAAATACAGGGTTATTATTTTAAATAAGAATTTCGTAAGTCTAGAGTATGAACTTTTAAGATTTAGTGTCAATCGATTAAGGAGTGATTAAGGATTCAACAAGGCACAAGAGTACAGATATTAAGATTTATATGCAGATTATTCTTTAATAATTTTTACTTAAATTTAAATTCGAGTTACTTGTTTAACGTATTTTAGTTAAATAATCGGAACTGAGATTTTTACAGTTGTAATATATTATTATTATTAACCTTTTTTTTTTTTTTCATTTTTAACATCTTTTATATTTAGAATACTAGGCTTTTCCTTTTTTTTTATATTCTTGCTAAAATGTAGTTCTTCATAATAATTTTCTTAATTCTCTTTTATCCAGCTTCCCATATTTGTTTATTAATTTTTTGTAGTCTATTTTCAAATAAAAACTGAAGTAGAATATATGAAAGTGTACTCTTCAAAAAGCACTCTGACATAGTTGCCAATAAAAGGCATGCTGGATTGAAAATTGTATATTTACGTTACGTTTCTTTAAAGCTGCACAAATTTATTCCACACCTGCGGCTTTAATTTCCATTTTCCTATTGTGGTGCTATGATATACCCCACACTTCAATTATTGAATCGTATTTCGAAAAATTCTTCGTTCAGACCCATTATTTTTGTAATCTTTTTAGATTGATTTTTTTTTTAAAATAACAATCAAATTCATCTGGAATAGTTAAAAAGCTATTAATTAAAAAAATAAATAATTTAAAGATCTAATTTTTAAATATTGTAACGTGTAGAACGTATTAATTTAAATACAGAATGTTATTGCAAATAATGAACTATTGTAAATACTGCTATTGGAAATAATGAACAAAGTTCTTACCTACCTGTATAAAAGATAGAATATAAAAACTAAAAAAATGAAGTTTCGGGTTCGATCGGCATTGAAAGTATCCCAAAATACAATAAACTCGAAAAGAAAGGAGTTAGATGAAGGAAAGCGGATAATGTAGCTTTTCAGTACCTTAACCAAATTTTTATTTCTGATGTGTAACCAATGATTTTTATGACATTTATGCCAAACAGTTTACGAGAGCCGAATTTTAAGTTTTTACAAGAACAGTGTAAGAAAAAAGTTTTTAAAACAAATCGTTTTATTTTTTCGCAAAGAATTCGCCTTTAAGAATTATACAAGTTGCATACATTTGAATCAATTATCGAAACATTTTTTCTACTCTGAAGTTGTTACCTCTAAAACATGGTTTTGGATGGATTCAGCAACTTCTTGAGGTGGTTTAAATAGCTTAGCAGGCTTTTTTTTTGTATGACATTCGAGAATAAAAATCTTCAGGCGATAAATATAATGAATACATGCAATGAAACATTAATTCCATGTTTTTCCCCGTCAAATAGTCAATTATTTGGCGTGTTTTAATCGACCTTCACGAAATTCATCGTTGACGGAAGCACAGTCACGACGAAATTGTGCAAACCGATTGTAAATAGTCTTTTCTGGGCGATTTATTAATAAAAGTTTAACTAAGCGATTCGAGGCGTTGTTGTTGTTAAACCCTTACTGAAATCGTAAAAAAATCCAAAGAAAACCTTCGTGCGAAATTTCCATTTTTTTACAAAATTGTTACTAATGCTCACTGTAAACCAACTACTCGGCCATTTCTAAGATTTCTAAGCTGTCACTTTTGCAGCAATAAAAAAATCAAATTTTACAACAATGATGTCTGTTACGATCTTATGTTACGTTCTTGTATGTATCAAATATTATATGATATATTACGTTTTTATATTAACGTTCTATGCGTTGAGAACATTAAAGGTAGACTAGACATGGTTGGTTCGTTTTTGATATTCGATTCGAGTCATATTCAGTTACAGTAGAAAGAATGGGCAAGAGCCTATACAATTCTAGACGCTTGATGAATAGCAAGTAGCATTTCAAACAAGTCAGTAGCTCGTAGTATTTCAAAAAAGTCGGTTGCAACATATCACTCATAAGTAAAACTTTCTTAAGTCGTTTACACCATTCACCAAAAAAAGAGGAAAAAAGGTTGGTGTGGATTAAGATGAATGAATGTGATGGACGAATGAGTGTGTGATACCAAGGACGAAGAATGAAGAAGACGGAC
>JAAAKQ030196387.1:0-11939 GCA_010016005.3 Zanna intricata
AAAAAAAAAAAAAACAAGGCATGGAATGAAAATTGGAAACATATGTTTTACAAAAAAATAAGTTTTAATGTCAGGGTAATTAAAAACCATTTTCATAATAATGACTTTATCATGGTACTGTATATAAAAATATTTTAAAAAATTAATAGAATGTCTAGAGAATACGTATTTTAGTAACAAAAAAAAAAACCGTTAGTGAAAACTTGACTATAAGTGTTTATTGTATAAGGAAAGTAAACGGGGATTGTTTTGAGTTGTTAGATCATTATAATATTTTCATTTATTAATTTTGAATGCAAGCATGTGCAAATATAGTTTAGTTACCAACTAAAAGAAAATTTTCTTTACTATAAGGAAAAAATTGTTAACAAAATACATTTCAATAAACATTTAATTAATTTAACAGCACAAATCTTATTGTCAAGATGAAACAAGGGAATTATTTCTCAGTTTATAAGTGTATCTAATGTACGAATAAATGTAATCGCTACATATAGTATCGGACTTGTAGATGTGTTATTTCTAAATGAGGCCACAGCACTTTATAGAAACATAGAAAAATTTGTATAAAATAAATAAACACTGTACCTGCAAATACTTGGCCAGCATTGCAATGCTGGCCAAGAAAGCGTTCGAACATAATGACTTTGGCCTGCCATGCAGGCCAAGTGAACTGTGAGGACAGCCTACATAATAATCAATCAGAGATGGGCGCAATATGATGATGACCTGGATTGCAAACCAAAAAAAGGTGAGGAACAGATTAGCAAAATTTTTCCAGGGTGCAAGGATTAACCCACTGGGTTGGTCTAGTGGTTAACGCGATATCACAAATCAGCTGATTTCAAAGTCGAAAGTTTTAAGGTTCAAGTCCTATAAAGATAAAAATTTTTATACAGATTTGAATACTAGATCGTGGATTTCGGTGTTCTTTGGTGGTTGAGTTTCAATTAACCACACTTCTTATGTGTGGTCGACCTGAGATTGTACAAGACTTCATTCATATTCATACACATCATCCTCATCCATCCTCTGAAGTAATATCTTACGGTAGGTCGGGAGGCTAAACAGATAAAGAAAGAAGGGTGCAAAAGGTTAAGTATAGTTTCCATTCTATTCAACCGCTTGTTTTTTTGAGCTTAAAAGTTAATCTAAGCCCAAAATTTATTTACTTCAAAAAGTTTGGTACAAAATTATACAACAAGGTTAACAAAAATTATATTTTGCTATTGTGATGCTCGCTTATATGTATATGATGGAGTAAAAAATTAGGCAAAAGCTGGGATGTATGTATTTATTTAGAGTCAAAAATCAGGGTCAAATCAACTATTTTTTTTTATCACCAGGTTTTCATGATATGAGACAAAAACGATTTAGAAATAATGTTGAAAATCATCCATTTCTAAGTTGGCTAAAACTTTAAAATGTTACATATTTTAACAGCTAAAGTTGTGATAATTCAAAATAATTTGTTTTGTGTTATTATTACATGAAATTAATATTTTTACAGTTTTTAAGTAGACTGTTTTAATAACAATCTTGCATATTATTAAATAAAAACAAAAATCTTTTTGTTGGTAGCAAATATTTTCTGTTACTTTTCATTAAATTTTTTAAGTTTTTAAAAGATGACCTATGAATAATTTTTATAACAATAAACTCCAATGTACAATGTTATTTTACAATTTTAAATGTTACTGTAAAATGTTTATTATGTACTCAAAAATATTGATAGTTTTTCTATGTAAACTATCTTTTTTTCGGTTATTTATTGTAGACAATAAATAACCAGACAGAACAAAATTAACATTGTGTTTTCACAACTTCAGTAGGAATGAATGTTAGTAAGGAAAGCAATGAACCACGAAAATATGGAGTTAAAAAAAAAAAATTTTACTTAGCAGACAGTGATATCTTAAATACTACACAAATAAATTCTGTAAATTGCAGCCTTACATTAATCTTCAGAAAAACAAACATTGGCAAATACGGTGTTCATCACCTTTCAATAGTTGAACAAATGATACCATACTTTGATTGCCATTCTTGTAAAATGTTTATGAAAGGAAAACTTGTGCACTTTAACAGGAAGGTAAAGTTATGTACTTCAGAAGTACCTTTTCAACTTTTCTCTTTATCAAGGAAAAGAAGTAATTTGAAGTGATAGAAGTAGTTTAAAGTAGAGGTTTGGCAGAAGTAGATTCTAGCCTTTGATTAGTTGCTTCAGTTATTTCAAATTTAATGTTTAATGCATTGTAGACAATCGTGGAAAGCCCAGGATTTATTTCAATAGATTTTTTAGTTTTTATAAATTCAGCAATCTCAGGAGAGATTGTGTCCTAAGGCAGATTATAGAAGGGAAGGTTGAAGGAAGAAGTGGCAGAGGAAGAAGAAGAATTGGGAATCTGACCGATGTAAAGGAAGGAAGGGCATACCAACAATTGAAAGAGGAAGCTCAGGATCGAGTGAAATGGAGGAAGTCCAGCCGATACCTGTCTGAAGACAGATACACAAGACAGATAAATTGTTATGTTTACTGAAAAAGAAAGGATTTTTTGCAAGATGGAACAGTTAATGAAAGTAGAATTCAATTCTGCTCTTTGAAAGATTCTTGTTCTTGTACAAGGAACCTTGTGGGACATATGATTACCAATTCGATATCACTATTTCATTTTTCATTACAAAAAATAATAAAAAAAATAGTAGAGTAAAAGAAAATAATAGAGTAAAACTAAAACTTAAAACTTTCTGTGTTTAATTTAGTATGTACTCAAATAATTTTATTAACAGCAGTTAGATTTTTATTTACTTGTAGTTATGATTATAATGTATTTCATAATATGCGCTGCTTATAATAGAATATTTATTTAACTTGCATGTAAGTGACATATATATATAATATTAAATCAATTACTCCATTTGAAGGAAGCACCTAAATTTACTGTTTTTACATTTATTTTCCTTGAAATTCAATTATCATTGAGCAGATGAGATTTTCCTTATTTTTAAAAACATATTTTTTTTTTTTTAATGCAGGTTATCTAAATGAATATACCTTAATTAGATTTTCCATCGATTTGAATCATCACCTTTACTACTAGTGAATTAACAATTGTTGATTAAATAAAAAAATAAAATAAAAAAGATTTACATACCTGTTTTTCTGGTTGAATATAATTATTAATAAATAATGTATTTAACCACCATGATTCGCGGCAATTTTCACTCTCTAAACCAAGTTTTAGTTTCCATATTGGACCAGATCCTAAATGGACGAGTACTAAAGCATAGACACCCATCACAACAGCATATACAGGCATTAACCTTTATTTTTAAAAACAAAATGAATTTATATTAACAGTAAACATCAATAATTAATTTGTAAATAAAATTTTGATTTAAAAAAAATATACACAAAAAAAAAGAAAATTATAAATTTGTATATTTATGTAATATGACTGTATATAGTATGTATGTAATTTTTGCATGATTTTCGGGATACAGTGCTAAGTATCATTAAAGTCTTATTTTTATTTTTCTAATGAATGTTTAAATATAAGTAACAAAAAAAAAATCCAAATTTTTAAAAATTATGGGCTCACCTTGCAGCAGTGGGGATTTCCTTCTATTATTATGATTACCAAAACACAAGTAGAATTTAAGCATCAAATTTCCAGATTTAATCTAAAAAAATTGTTGATTTTGAGTGCTCTCTTACTCTATGGGGACAATTTAATAAAAGTTTTTTTTTTCTAAGAGATCCTTAATAAAAAATAAATAAATTCAAAAAGAATTGTTTAAAAGTAATAAAAAATGAAGTATAATTTTTTTGAAAAATTAAAGTACAATGAACAAACCAATAATTAAACTAGTAATGAAAAAATTTGGCTTCTTATTTTGAGTTTGTGGTAAATTACAGGTCCAAATTCTACTTAAATATTAATTATCCCTGAAATGTTAAAATAAAGAAAAAACTATTTAGTGTTTAATGTTAGGGGTTTATAATTTTGCAAAATTTTAGACATTTTTAGACAGCCTGTGTATAATATATAAAATACAAAAAATAGGGAAATAAAGCAAAAAAACCCAAAAAAGAAATATATATTTAAGTTTTAATAAGTAAGGGGTTAGTTTGGTTAGTTTTTTGAAAAAAAAAAAAAACATGCATACAAGACAGTTAACAAACTTACCGCAGTTTCGAAAATACCTTTAAAAAAAAAAAAAAAACTTAAATTGGTTTTTTTGCAATATCTCCCCACCAACCCAACCAATTTTGAAAAAAATTAATGTGATCAACAGCCATGTACATAGAAATCTTTTAGCTAAATTTGAAGAAAATCAGTTTGGTCAATACTCAGATATAAGGCCAAAATATACACATACATAAATACACAAGCTTTATACATAATACAAATGCTTTTTTGATGTAGTGAACTATTTGAATTCTAAGGCTTAATGATTTGCCGGCCTCTGTGGTGCGAATGTTAGCATCTTGACCTTTCATCCGGAGGTTCCAAGTTCGAATCCTAATCAGTCATGGCATTTTCACACATGCTACAAATCATTCATATCTCATCCTATGAAGGTATACCTAACAGTGCTTGCAGAGGTTAAAAAAAAAAAAAAAAAAATGAAAAAAAGTCTTAAAAATTTGCATAAAAACTGATAACCCATTTTTGACATAATTACCATTCTTTATTCCCCCTTAATATAAGCGTTATATTCACTGCAAAAGAAATATAAATCTATGTATACACAAATGCTTTTTTAATGTAATGAACTATTTAGATTCTAAGTCGTAAATATTTGCTGGCCTCCTTGGCGTGAGTGGTAGCATCTTGGGCCTTTCATCCGGAGGTCCCGGGTTCGAATCCCGGTCAGGCATGGCATTTCCACACACACTACAATTCATTCATCTCATCCTCTGAAGATATACTTAATTATGGTTCCGGAGGTAAAAAAAAAAAAAAAGTCGTAAATATTTGTATAAAACCCAATACCCCATTTTTGACATGATCACCATACTTTATTTATCCTTAATATACATGTTCTAGTTACATTCATTGCAAAAGAGAGATCAATTTACATAAATTTATATATATATATATGATTAAATAAATAGAAGTTAAATTCATAAGTCTATCAAGTCATATTTATCCATAACTTAGCAACAATCAACATTTACATGGTGTTATTAAATGTTATACTAACGGTTACTGATTTAATCAGCATACAAAACAACTTCTCTTCTTAATATTATAATTTTTATTCTAAATCCGAATTTATAATATACTTTATCGTAAAATAAGTTATACAAAATTATAACACAAATAAGACTAAAGAATTAAATAGAAATATATGTTTATGTACGCATACATAATATTTATATAGATTTTTTGCTAATTCAATTATTAAAAGATTAATGGCCAAGTTGGTTTAACATAAAATGTTAATTTGGAGGAACCATGGAAAAGGGAAGAGAAAAAAATACATATACATAGGCTTATGTTACTTATTAAAATTACTGCTGTGAAAACTAATTATATAAAATTCTTTCAAAAATTCAGACTGGTTAAAAGGTCAAATTTTGGTTTAGATTAAATTTTTAATATAAATAATTACATTATTTTATGATGCTACAAGCGCTAGCTGCGATTCTGGTGTGATATAATAAAGATATAAATATTGGGTATTCTTTAAATTCAAAGTAATGCATTTAAATAAAATCATTAGTATTACCTGATCCATCTGAAGAGAACTAAACGAAATAAATTAATTTTTTTTGTCTTTTCTAGTCGACTATGTACATCAAAAAATGTCAAAACACCACTGATTAAGAAGAATGTGTCAACCAAATGTGTTCCATTCATAAATGTCATATCCCATTTATTAATTATAGACTAGGAAAAAAAAAGAAAAAACACAATATTTATTAAAACAAAGCAATTATCATTGTTATACTGTAAAATTCTTCATACCAAAACAGTGGAGGTAAAAACTGAATAAATTAACAAAATTTAAATAATATTGTTAATCCAGTTACATAAATTAAAGGAATCTATGTCAGTACAGGTATCCTTGTTATTATAACTAAAAGGTTTGTTTACCTTTTTGAAGTATTCTGCAAATTGAAGAATACAACAAGTAAAATTTATTAAGTTGAAATTAAATTAAAATTTTTATTCTCTCCATTTTTTTTTGGGGGGGGAATAAAACTGGAAAAATTTATGCTATGCCAACCAAGGCCCTTGCCCTCGACACAATACTACAGAGATAGACAATTACTTAGAGTATTAATATAAATAAGTACGCAAGTAAAAAATTGCGTAAAAAAATTAATTAATGTTTGAGTAAAATTTTGAGATGTGGAATCAATAGTAATACACCTTGACCAATTATGTCATAAATGACCCAAGAAATCATTCTGCGAAGTATTATAAAAATTGGGTTTATCCAGTCTAAAGAAACCAAGCAAAACAATAACTGAAATAAAAGCAAAAAATTAGACTTATGACTAATTAAAATTAGACTTATCACGCCTGAATGAAGTGGTCAAATATATTCCCAAATGACAGAAAATAAAAAAGTCATTTTTAACTTACCCTTTATGGAGATTTGAATTAGACTAAATAACAATAGAAAATAATCTACATGTATTTGATTTCATGAAAGTAGTATCTCACTAACCCTCCCCCCCCAAAATTGATTGGTTATGACCAAAACTAAATAGAATAAATGCCCTTTATATAGAAATCGCTATGCCAGATTTCATCGAATTTTGTCTTTCTACTCCGGCAATATCAAGCAAAAATCAGGCCAACATACATACATTACTTGTATATACATACATGTATATAAAATATGGAATTTTTCAATGGTAATTTTTTTTTTTTTTGATTAAAAAGAGTTAAGATATCATTTCCAAGATTTTGACAAAACATCAAATCTGCAAAAACTCAAGGTTTTGTGATAGATGATTATTTTTGTACATGTTCACTTTGGAGATTTATCAACTAACATGGTTCTACCACTATGTTGGTAATAGTTCTCATAATAGGTAATAATTTCAGTCATGAAAGTCATAATTAAAAAAAATTTTTTAACACTTCAAAGATAAAATTCTTCCACTTAAGGGGTGATCCACTAAATTGCAAGTACTTCTCTCATGCTCAAACTAATTAATCCTTTCACCTAAAATATTGTTCAAATTTTACAAAGTCATAATATAAATTTAACAAATAATTTGTTAGTATTAATTTAAAAGTCTTTCTATCAACCGTAGAATGGAATTTGTCTGTAAGAAATTAAATAATTTGAAGCAACATCTGATAATGTCTCTGTTCCAGTACTGTTTTTCTGGAAGGATTCATTCTATAGAATTAAAAAATGTCTGATTATATTTTGAAATGCAGCACCCTATTAAACAATTCCATATTGTAAACCTGTATTAAAAATAAATCAGTTTTAGTAATGGATTTGGGGAATCATTACCTTTAGATTAACAAATTTAATTAACGATAGAAACTTTACTAATTCTAACACAATTACTTTTAGGGTGACAAATTGTGGTTTTATAGCTACTGGAATGGGATTTAAAAGTCTATCTGATAATTCTACTTGTAACCAATTCTTTTAAATTTATAAAAATGTGTTCTTTATTTTTCATTTTATTTTAATCAGCATAATAAAAATAGATTATGGAATATGTTAAATGTATTTATCAGTGCTAATATCTTTCATTTCTAAATTGTGATTTATACAACATATATGGAAATTATAAAAAAAAAAAATCTAAATAGTTTGTACCTCTTCCCAATATTCTGGATTTTGTAAAGTAGATCCAACAGAATAAACAAATCTATGCCCAATCATAATGGCAACTAATGAAATGAATTTACCACCATTTAATATATCAGTTGATGAATTAACGCTGTCTGATACCAATTCTTTCATATTTACTTTCATTGATAATGCTAAGAATGTTTCTTCTAGTTTATCTGTAACATAAATAATACATTCATAGCAACAGAACACTTTTATTGGTAACAAAATTAAGATATTTTAATCCTACTCAAGAGGTAAATAAAAAAAATTAGTTATAAAAATAATAAGTAAACAGTAAGCCAGAAAATGTTACTCTCCGCAAAGCTGAGAAAATTATGCAACTCAGGCTAGTAAGGGCTTTTGTTCATGACAGACTACTACTTAGAAGGAAAAGTAAATAGAACATTAAAATATCTAAATATGCATGTAAAGATGTTATGAAAAATACAGTGCTGCCAACCGCACATCACTAAATATGGTGCGTAATGAAATATGTTCTGTTATTTTCTCAACAGAACTCATATTGCAATAATCATATTAGTACAAAATGTTATTCAAATCTAGAAATGGAAAAAAAATAAAAAATAGGTTTTTAATCCTATCTCTTCATGGGATTTGGTTAAGACCAAACACCATGAGAATTTATTTTAGAGACTTGAGGGAAATAGAATTATCAGAAAAAAATTCATATACTTTGAGTAAAATTTTGTAGTTTGGATTCTTAAGTCTCATTTCTCCCTGCCCCATTGATTAAAAATTGTCACTAGTGGCCTATTTACAGAAATTACCACGCAAAATCTCATTCTAATTATTTCAAACAGTTTGGAAATAACAAACAAAACCAAGCCAACATACATATGTATGTACATACGTATCTTGATCTGACATTTTTCAATTCTGTGCATTTGTTTTTTTTTAATAAGAGGAGTCTATGAAAAATCAATCAGTATAATTTTCCTTAAGGTGTACTTTGTAGCTATGCAATAATTTACATTGCATAGCTACATAAAGTAAATTTATTACAACTATAAATAAAATAAAATTTTGTTTTATATAAAGTGAAATTCTTATTACAGTAAAATATACTGAAGTAAAATTTATTACAGCTTGAAAGTAAAAATCAAACTTAATAATGTGAAAAGAAAAAAATTATTACTTACTTGTTTTATAGATTTGTTCATTGTTATAAAATTTATTTACAGTTGAATTAGCCAAGTCATGTTTACTTGGTACCACAAAATAATCATACACTGTTGCAGTTATTGCTAATAAAAGCATGGTCCATAAAATAAGTCTGAAAAAATGAAAAATAAATCATAAAATTTAAATAATTATTTTTAATACTTTTAACTTTGATCCATCTTGTCCTCCCCACAACTATTTTACAAGTGTTCTGATTAGTTGTACTAAGAATGAGATTCATTTCTTTTTTATTGTGCTGGTTATCGGTTCTATTTCTTTGTAGACTGTCTCATTTGAAGCGAGTATCTATTCTTTTAATTTTTTTTTTTTTTTTTTACTATACTTTATGATTTAAAAAAAAGCAATAAATGTTATTTATGAAGAAAATTATATTTTAATTCTGCTGAGCTCTTTGGTGAAGTGGTAGCATCATTTTGTATTTTATTTGGAAGATCTAAAGTTGAGTCTCAGTAACGCATGGCATTTTTCTCATCCTATAATACTAATTACCTTGCATTGGCAGTTGTTTCAGATATCAACCTGTTCTGTTATTATTATTATAGCAACAAATAATAATAATAGTAATTTATTATTATTATTTTGTTAAAATATATCTGGTATAAGCTGAAATTTTATGATCTCATTTTTTAACACATAATTATATTTTTTATTTTCATATCATAGATAATCATGTATATCTATTTGCAAAAATAATTATATAATTAATACAGTGATGTTACATTGTGCAGATTTTATCTATCTTCTTTGAATTGTTGGTTTAATTGTATCATCTATTAATAATATAGCAAAATAACAATTTTTGAAGGCATAAGGGATAAAAGTGAGTTGTAAAAAAAAAACTCATCAAAACAGTAATCTTAATATATATAATTCTTCTGTCCATGTGTATGTGACTGAACTCCTCCTAAACGGCTGGACCGATTTTGATGAAGTTTTTTGCGTGTGTTCCAGTGGATTCGAGAATGGTTTAGATTCACAATTCAATCCACTGGAAAATGTTCATTTAATTAATTTTTGTTGATCTTGGACTGTTTTACATTGGATCCGGCAGACAGCGCTGCGATCGCAGTGTCGAGTATTTAAAAATATTTTATTTTAATTTCAGTGTGTCCCGATAGTTGCGCTGCGATCATATTCAGGAATATTTTAAAATTGTGTTAAATTAAATTACTTGCTAATTGAAATATTTTGGATGATACCCAGCAGTTGGAAGTGAACAGACGTGTTGAAAAGTGCTCCTGTGTTTGTGTTAGTACAGTGCTAGTGTGTGTTACTGTTAGTGTGGGGGTTCTACCTGCAGTCCGATGCCGACCACCTAGGACAACCTGCGAGGGCCGACCTTCACCACTTCCATTGTTTGACCATCCGGTCAAACAATACAGCTAAGCGTCAACCGTTACTTTCATTATTACAAGCATTTCATTAACATTATTTTGTACTATAAATATTATTAATGTTTTAGTTTTTAAATTCTAATTTAGACATTTTTAAAAATATTTTGTATTAAGTTAATACAGTATTAATATTAATGTAATAAGTATACATATATATTATAAGTTAAATTTTTGGCCTCTAAAAATAATTCTTAGCTCTTAAAAATAATTTTTTTGTTGGCCCTTAAAAATATGGACTGCGAAGCGGGAACTGCGCCACACGCTAGGACCCGTCCGGAGTCCTCCATTTCGTCCGTGTCCAACGATTCGGACCGCGGTGCGAGGCAAGACTCGCTTGAGCACCAGCCCAAGCGAGCCAAGAATGCAGCAGAAAACACTCAGCCTGAGGGGGCGAGCTCCCTTAAGCCATCGAGGTCGGCATCCGCCGATTCAGGCCGCTCTGGCTCGTCCAGGGGAGCCATGGAATCAAATAACGGCAATTCTGCCGTCTCGGCTCAGGAGCCAAAGGGGAAAATCCCCCCAATAATGTTAGAATGCCCGTCCGACTGTACGAAACTTTGCAAGGCGTTACAAAGAATTATTTGAGGGAGGCTCGTATGCAAATGCACGGGCCTCTCAATGCGGCTTCAACTAGGCAGTGAGGCGGACTACAGGGCGGTTCAATCGTACCTGCAGTCGAAAGGTGTGGCTTATCACACCTACCAACTCTCCAAGGACAGGGAGTTGAAGGTGGTCTGCAGAGAACTGCCGTTTAGCGTAGATACTGAAGATATCTTCGCTGAATTGACAGATATCGGTTTCGATGTCGCGTCCGTTAGGAAACTTACCACCAGCAGTGGTAAGGAGACTGCTACATGCATGGTCGCACTTCGGAGGATTCCGCCGTTCGTGCCATATACGATATAGAGACCCTTTTTTACTGCAGGGTGAAAATGGCTGCTTATGTAGAACAGGGAGGACCCCTCAGTGCCACCGGTGCCAAAAGTACGGGCACTCGAGCAATTATTGCTCTAGATTGTATAACTGTGTAAAATGCGCGGGGCAGCATGAGACTGCCACCTGCGAAAAAACGCGGGACACCCCTGCAACTTGTGTGAACTGCAAGGGTGAACATCCCGCAAACTACAGAGGGTGTGGCTACTACAAGAAAGTAGTAGCAAAACGACTGGCGCTGCCAAGCCGGCCACCATCCCAACCCCCGTAGGGGAAGACACCCACCAAGTGGGTGTCACCAAGTCGCACCACCCTGCCAGGGCCGACCTCTATGAATAATGAGTTATTCTAACCGAGGCTCGTTGCCAAATCGCCTATGTCCAACCACCTAACCGGACGGGTCGGAATCCTAGCCACCCAGATTCCTACCTCCTAAACTCCCTCTAGGACTCTGGATGACGCGATTGTTCGAAGGAGGCTTGCAACAAGCTGCCACTCGGCCCGGGTTTTCCAATTGACCCGTAAGTCCAAGCCGGAGTGAATTCTCTCAAGTTCCCTAACTACCCTATCCCGCGCAAGCTCATA
>JAAAKQ030196420.1:0-11938 GCA_010016005.3 Zanna intricata
AGATGAATGAATTGTAGCGTGTGTGAAAAATGCCATGCCTGACCGGGATTCGAACCCAGGACCTCTGGATGAAAGGCTGAGACGCTACCACTCGCGCCGCGGAGGCCGGCATTATAAATGGAACTGGGAAAAAATTAATTTTTTCATGAATTTTTTGCTGCATGAAACAAAATATATATATAAAACTTTTTTTTTCACCTTTTACTAAAGGGTTAAATGTATAAATTCTTTTAACTTACTACTTCTTGATACTTGTTTATTAAATTTATATTTTAATGATGAAAAATTTCTTTACGAAACAACAACAGAGCTAACACAAAGTTAAAATTTTTAAATTAGTAAAAATTCAGGATTTTATTTTAACTGCGTAATTATAAAAATAAGTTTTCAGGATTTCAATCTGCTGTTTCATTGTAATCAAATAGGCTTTCAACTTCTTGAGTTTTGTAGTTTTCTTGATTTTTTAATTTGCTGTGATAAACCGTTTTATACCTTCATATATTGAAAGAATTATATCTTTAGGTAATGTGGTTTATGATATCAGGATGGATTTAAGATAATTATAATATTTTGAGCTGTATATTTTATGTAGTGCATTTTTTTTACGATTATAAATCCCCACACTTGTATGACAGTTGCCAAAACCAGTTTAACGATTATCTCTGTATTATTTGACTTCTAAGTGTTTCATTTTTTAATTTTAGTTACTTATATAAAATTTGTGTATACATATGGAACTTGAGTTATAATAACTGCTACGATAGAATATTGTAGTCTTCGTGAATCTCTCAATTGTAATGTAGTAACCAAAATTCACTATTGTTGAAAAGTTAGGTTTGCTTGTGATAATCAAAAATAGAGCTGAAACATATGTTGAGGTATTTTTGCACAAATTAATTTTATATTAACTTCTCATTTCCGAATCTCTCAAACAAGAAAAGAAAAAAGTAGATACGTTCAAGATAACTTAAGTTTTAATTATCAGAAAGTACTGAAAAGAAAGCCATGTTTAAGTTTTAATCGAAACCATAGTCCCGTATTTTATATGTATTTTTCACATATCTATACATTTGTTTAATTGTTCTATATCCTTTATTGTAGTAGTTTTAATATTACTGTCAGACTTAATACTATTAGAATACAGTTTTTTTTTAAATATACTGGAAAAAAGAGGTAATGAATTAATTGCCGTATATAAAGAGATCATGTGAGGTAGTTTACTATATTTGTGAATAATGTAATCTGGATAATATTAAAAAAGAAGAGTATCAAAGTAAGAGTAACAGGTAAGAATGAAGATATCTTTAAGAATAATTATAATTTATGTTAATAAAATTTTAGAAAGGCCAGTCATAATTTTACTTTAAATAATATTGAAACTAATTTTTGTGACTGGGATAAAAAAATTATGATTTTCTTAATTACTAAAAAATATTTAGTTAGAATAGTCATATGAAATGGAGAAGTAAGTTATTCAACGAGATCAAAGATAAAAGTGTTAGTACGCTTCGATATAAAACTGTGAACGGTGGGGTAGATATTTTTTAATCAGCTCTATCTATAAACCAGCAACAGTTGATTGAATGCATACTCATTGATACAAGACATGCAAGAATCTATTGGCGATGTTTTCTCATTCTCGGAACATTCCTTAAAATGTTAGGTATATAGGGTTGCAAGGAAACTAAATATTTGGGAAAAAAATTTCTGTTTACATATTTTAACTACATGAGCAATCTCACCACTAATAATTTTCATAATTCTCCATAGAGATTTTACTGTAGTGGTCAGACCAGATATGTATATAAGGAGGAGAGGGAAATAGGTTTAGGTTATGCTGGCGCTAAGAAGTCGCATTCCTTAACCTCCGGTTCTCATTAGACCAATGCATTACTCTTTATTTGTTATAGTACTCCTTACTGACGAAAAATTTATAGGATACCCTTATAATTACTCAATAAATACATTAAAAACAAAACATATAATGATCAGAATATAATTGCAAGTCCTGATTATTTTTATTAACATTAATAATTACTGATTTAATTAATGTTAGAAATAAAAAGCCTTCAAAATCAAATAGAAAAAAAATATTAATAACCTCACTACGCTGTTGAAAACTTCAAATATATCCATTTCAGTTAACGTTTCATCTGAAAAATTGCATATAAAAATTCTGATTTATAGATTCATCTACACATTAAAAGTTGTCACTATTATTTTTTATTTTTTAATAAATATTAAACCGTTATTTAATTTTAAACAATGTATTTAATTTCCTGTAATTTAATTATTTGTTATACAAAATACCCATTTGTATTAATACCCCTAATTAGTAGACCAAATAAATTATATTTTTAACATCCTGTCTTTATCTTCTTTCTTGTTTTCTATTTTATTGTTCGTTTTAACATGAAAGAAAAATAATTCCATATCATATTATCTCAAAAATTCTTTTAGAGAGATGTTCCTACTAAAATTTCAGATACCCAATTATAGAAGTTTATCTAACCCGTTAGATTGATCTAGTGGTAAAACTCGTCATCGAAGTCGAGAGTTCTCCGCTTTAAATCCTTCTAAAGGCCTTTATTCAGATTTCAACACTAGATTGTAGATGCCGGTATATTTTGGTGGTTGGTTTTTACTCTAAAATCACACCTCTTAGGTATGATCGGCCTGAGTCTGTACAAGACTACATGTCACGAACAAGGAACGCAGCTGTCTAAGAGTTCCGAATCCAGGAAGCTGCATGGGATATCTGGAAATTTCCAGATATTCATACGATAATAATAATAACAAATATTTACCTAATGTTTTAAAAAAATCATAAATTCCCATTGAACAGAGATAGAGTAGGGACTTAAAGGACTAACTGATTTCCATTCAGATATCGTTTAGATGCTTATTTGAAATAGATTATCTTTTTAATCTTCAATTCGAAACAATAACGTATGTTTTTATAAGATTAATTTAAATACCATATTTTGATGTGTGGATTTCAAATTTTAGGAAAGCAATTTATTGCAAAAATCATGAAATTATATTACTGAAAATATTGTTATTATTATTACTTTTATTTTTATTATGATTTTAAAACATTATATTTCATTTTATTTATTTTATTTCAAAACAACATTTCATTAAATAAACACCGCAGAGCAACCATCTGTGGCTTAAAAGCTGTAACAAAACATTATAAATAATAACAACACAATTTTTAAAATGAAATAAAAAAAAATAATCGTATAATTTCGTATCGTGTAATTTTAAAAAATGAACCAAACTACAAAAAAATTCCCACACTAAATTCGAATTTAATAAATTATATGATTAAAAACTATTAAAAAAGTAAATACAATTTTTATTATTATGAACGCAGATATGGAAAAACTGTATATCTTATGATGGGATTATCTAGATATAATATAGATCTCTTCTTTATTAATTGGTTCATTCAGAGATTTTCAAAGAATTTAAATAAAAAAATTAATACTTCAATTGTCAAAAATAAAAGAGTATTTAATTATTAAACTCAAATCTAAACTTTTTTTTTCCATTCAAGTAATTAATTTAACAATTCCCTAGTGGACATCCAAAATTATAACAAGCCTTTCTCTTGTCACTACAAGAGCAAGAATAGCATCTCCCTATGGGCTCCCAATCGACTTATAATTCATTTAAATTATATTCCTTAAAGATTTATGACTGTTGTCTACATGAATAAGTCTTTAATGAGATTATATTAATAATAAAAATAGTAATTATAAATTTTTTTTTCTTATTTGTCCATTACATTTATTTACATAATTTTAACCAGTTTGTATTAGTTTCCGATCTGTATTTCGTTTAATTTATGTAAGGTTTTTAAGTAGTTCTCAATTATTTACATACAAGATAATTAATTATGCAGTAAAAAAGAAATACAGAAGATAGCTATAAGTACGATGAGAAAGAACCATAATCATTATATATCTATGAAAGATGAAAATGTAATTAAATTTTGTGAAAAAAAGCTAATTTTTGTACCAGTGGTGCAAAAGTTCACAACATATTTTGCAACATTCATTGATTTTTAAAATCTGTTACTGTGTACAAACATATTTAGCCGATTCTGGAATTTAAATTTTTTAAATTTATCACAAAAGTACGTAATACATGTAATTAAATACTGTCATAATTCAACTACAGTTAACTGGAGCTTAATTAATTTGTTACTTATCCTTCTGATGTTGAATAATATTTTGTTTGGAATCGAAGTTATTCCTTGTAAAATGTTAGCAATATATGAACAGATTTTTGGCAAAACGAAATATTTCTCAAGGAAGTTAATGCAATAATTAACAAATGAAATAATCGCTTTCACTTTAGTAGGAACTCTATAAATAAGAAAATTGAAAAGAAATGGGGTTCATTTCAAAAAGGAGTGTCTAAGTATTTAAGTTTAGGGTTTGTAGCTCTCAATTATAACTATAAGTTAAGAATCTAGAGTACAGGATGCAATTGAAGTTCCAAGCGACCAAGCCACTCCTCCTCAACCCACCGGGTTGGTCTAGTGGTTAACGCAACATCGCAAATCAGCTGATTTCGAAGTCGAGAGTACTAAGGATCAAATCCTAGTAAAGATAAAACTTTTAATACGGATTTGAATACTAGATCGTGGGTGCCGGTGTTCGTTGGTGGTTGGGTTTCAATTAACCACACTTCTCATTAGTGGTCGACCTGAGTTTGTACAAGACTACACTTCATTCATATTCATACACGTCATCTTCATTCAACCTCTGAAGTAATACGTTACGGTAGTTCCGGAGGCTAAACAGATAAAGAAAGAGAGAGAACCCACTCCTCCTCACAGAATCTTGGAAATGTGATTGACATACATGATAGATTTGTTAGCATCACTCCCTGCTCTCGGATCAGACTAGAATTGGATCAAAAGCAAAATATCATTTCAACACACTTCAAAATTTTTATACTTACTTCAGGACATAGGAATTTTGCAGTGATCGTTGATGAATCATTTGAGACCACATAATTTGATGTACAATTTGAAAATGAATACGTACGTTGAAAACGGACTTCTAAATTCAGCTAACCTAATACATACAAACTACCTAGTAACTAAAAAATAAACGGATATAACTGATTATCCAAACAAAACGAATCATCGATTTATGAAATACTCTAATAAGAGACCTCTAAAGATTGTCGAATTAAATTTACGTTATAAAAAAAAAGGATAACAATAATAAATTACGACCATAAATACAGATATAGTTTTCACATTACTATGAGGAAAAACTACACCTTTATAAAGATGGCCATGAACAATGTAAATACTAATAATAAGGCTATCACGTATGGGGACCCCTTCAAGGTATGTGAGGGACTTGTGGGAGGGGATGGATGAGTGCAGTACGTACCCTGCCCATACTAAGTTACGGACGGGAAGAGTAGGTGCCCAGCAGATTGTACAAGACTCACTTCAATTACATTCATACATATCTTCCTCATTCATCCTCTGAAGTAATACTTTACGGTAATTCCGGAGGCTAAACAGTAAAAGAAAGAAACTTCCCAGCGGAGGGTCGCATTGGCGCTCTAGAAGCGGAGGATCGGTGAGTCTCAATGAGACTGGGGAGACCCCTACAAGACTGCCTCAGAGGGTGGCAAAGACAGGGGGGCAGAGACTGCTGCCACGACACTCCAGGCGATTGAGTTATGCCTAACGGCTGGTCCAGTTGCCTTGGGGATGTTTAATGAAAAAAATTATAATGCTGTCACAGCAGAGAATTGTGTGACAGCTGTGACTAGAATGACCTGTACGGATAAGCTTTAGATAAAAAAGATAACACCACGGTAAGCCAAATAAAAAAAAGTGAAGAAATCGGCTACTTATACATATACGAGTATGTACATGTATATTTAAAATTCATGCAATTTTTTTTTTAATTTTATTTTAAAACTTATATGTTAGTATGAATTCTTCTTTTCTAAATATTGATTTTATATTGCAATTGATTATGTACTTCAAAAAATTTTATTTTTTTTATTTGGTAGAAATTGATTCGAATGCCTTTAACAAACTGTCGTGCACCTTGGTCGAAAAACACAATTATTTACCTTAATCGTGTTATACCTATTTTGTGAAAAACCGGACCTACCTTTTCAAAATTACACTATCACTAATTCAAAGTAATATAAACACATTATTTTTCTTCACCTGCTGATTAATAATAGTAAAATCTTTTGTGTTTTTTGAAGAAATTAGTATGCAGTTTTGTTTTAGCATAAACAGACCCTAGCCGAGAAAAATTAAAAGACCTTCACTTTAGCAGTAAGTAATGTTCGCTTAATTACTGAAGCAATCAGCACATCTGATTTTGATTGTCAAGTAATTCAAATATTTTAGGTTTAATTTTTAATACACTGGAAAAAAAACAAGGAAAATGTAATAGGAGATACAACATGTTTGAAAAAATCTCTCTACACTAATACCGTAACTAATAAAATGAAATACAATTGGAATCCTATTTCAAGGCATGTGAGAAAAAAAAACACCAAAGAAACTCAAAGAATAGTGCTCGTTATAGAGATGATAAAACTATTAGAAAAATATTTTTACATCGTTCTGTCGGTAGGTAAAACTTTTATTTCAGTTTTCTTTTTTTGTAGATATTTTTAATTTATATTTATTCTAATTTTGTCGATTTTTGTTTGAATTAATTTTTGCTATGGCATTTATATTCTTGTGTTAATTGCAGTTTTTTATTAAATGATTATTTTATTATTAGATTGTTTATAATAGAAGTTAAAGTTTATTTTAGACATGTAAATAATTGAGGTTTTTTCACTAATATTGTAGTTTGTTATTCTTAATAATGGTTTTTCAAATTGTTTGTAAACATACACCAAATTTCCTCTTTATTGTTCTATTATAAGCACCACTTTGTGTATTTTAGTTACTGCGGTTGTTAATCCACTATATTGTTTATCATTAAATTTTTTATATTTTCACTGTTTATAGAAGCTTTATTCAGAAATTGTATTCAAATAATATTTATTGTTTACTTGTTATTGTTTTTTATATAATTGTTTAGCTGTTCATTTTTTTGTACTTCTATTACGACTACTAATAAATCACTTTCAGTTACACATTTATCTTATTAAAATTACTATTTTACTTTGTTACTATTAGGCATCTTTCGAATTAGAACGCAATTCATGCTTTAAAATTAATTTCAACGTTTCAATAAAAAGGAAGAAAAAAGGGCTTTTTAAACTTAGTTTATTACTTTGTCTTATTTTGTGTGTCCAGTAATTTAGGTTCTATTATCAAATTTTCTATTCAGTTAAGTTCTTTTTTTTTTGGTTTTGTTAAAGTCCGTCTTTGATGCAATGTTTATCGTGATATTTTTAGATATTCTGAAATCACTATGAGCGTCATGTCGATCAATAACATGTTCTGATTGAAGGTAAACTTAGAAAGTGTTTTACATCCTAACGCGCTTCATTATCCTTTACATCCCTTTTGGTCACGATATTCGAGCACATATTCAAAATTGTGGTTAATTGTAGCCTTAACGACATTCACCTACGATAATATTACCTACGTTTTAAATGATCTGGCTATAGGGATGATTTATTTTAATTAAATAAATGATACAAAAAATTATAATCGACACTTGGATGAATCTTATTAATTTATTTTGGTTTTCGAGAAAACTATTTGTTTACATATAAAAATATTATTTCTGCTTGTTAGCTATTGGAGTGTATAATCGATTCTAACACTGAATTCTAAAAATGTAGATTACGAGCCAAAATTATGTAACTTTATATTCGTTATGTGGTGATTTCATTTTACAAAAAATTTTCTTTCCGATTAACGTACTTTCTAAAAATACATACGAATACATAGTCAAAAAGTTAACAATTGATCAGTGATTTCGATCTGTTTTAATGACATTTTTAAACGGCTGTCAACAAAAGGTTTTGAAGTTCGTACAAAACCTCAACAAAGTTCAGTGCAGGATGTCATAATCAAGAGAAGATCATTTGTTCTAAAGACGATTGAACAGTGATATAAGATTTTTTTTTAACCTCTGGAACCACCGTTAGGTATATCTTCAGAGGATGAGATGAATCAATTGTAGCGTGTGTGAAAAATGCAATTCCTGACAGGGATTCGAACCTGGAACCTCCGGCTGAAAGGCCGAGAAGCTACCACTCGCACCACGGAGGCCGGAAAGATATAATATTATAACGTTAAATCTTCCCATTTGTATTCCAATCGTGTACTGCTGGTTCAGTTTAAGTTTGTTATCCTTTTAAAGCAATTCATAAACCAAAATCCTACTGTAAGCAATCAACATTACATAAATTTTTATTATATGGATATGATCAAGAAGTTTATAACCAATTACCCAATTTTCAATTGATTGTATTTTTTGTATATGATTTTTATAATTTTATTTTATACATTAAAAAACCGTTAAATAAATTAGATTAAATTTAATTGTTTAACAAAATATTTTACTTATTTTAAAATATAAAGTTCAGTGTTAATAAGTGTTAATAAAGCAGTAATTATTAAAATTACGTTTTTCCAGTTTTATTTTATAGCTAAAAACCAGCCCAAAAGTATAATAATTAAACCTGGTTGAAGCTCAATTCACAGCTTAAATGAAGACTTAAAAAAAATTCACATTAGTCATCTCATTAATAAACATAATTCAAATAGCACCTGTGTAACAGAATTCGTAATTTATAGAAAATTAGTTGTCCTCAATAAATTTTAGATGCTTTAAATAGTATTAGAATATTATGAAATATTACTTTCTAGCTCTGGGATCTTTTTATGAAGTTTTCTTTCCTTTTATTTTCTACTCTCAGAAAAAAAAACAGTGAATATAAACAATAAAATCTTAACATGCAAATTTTGCAAAAATACGATTATTGAGAGGTAACCATTAAAGTTTGCGATGGAATCAATTTTCACCTGCTCGCTTTTAGTATTTATCAAAATATCAATTACGGCTAGGATCTGAGGTGGTCGATGAAAAAAAAATGTTTTATTGAAGTAACGTCAATTTGTTTGATGAGTAGAGCTTTAAGACTGACGTATTTCGTCTATAAAAGGATTCAGTCTGCTTTCAAAATTCCACTGATTAACTTTGTTAATTGATTAGCAATTAAATTTTCTATCGTATTATTCTTATCGATATCCACATAAGCCAAAAACGGCTTTTTATAACATCGTAGAACGATTTTTTCCAGACTTTTTATATTCATCTTCTTCCTCGAGAAACTATAAATCGTTCATGACACCTGGAATAGGGTCAACCCAAGTGTTATTTCTAGATATGGTTACAGGTGGAGGCAAATCACTAAATTCATTTCCAAATGACATATTTAAAATTTGTGGCAATTTTAAATGTTTTTCATGATTACAAAGCTTTAAGTGAGAAAAACTCCTTTCGTGTCTGTTCGCCACTAATTGGATTCTTTTGAAAAATAGAGTAATGACTATCCATCAAATTCTGCAAAATGCTTTTTGAATTTTTTAATTAATAATTAAGCGCATGTTTTATCTTCCAAGCCCGTTTCCATACTTAATCTTGAACAACTAAATCAAAAATTTGATCAACTAAATGCAGTCAATCTAATAACATGTGACCTACTTCTTGAACTGCATAATAACGTTTCCTACGGTAAGTTTTTGTCGCAAGTCATCAGTATGCTTTCAGAAAGATAGTTTAGAACATTAGTTGTATGGAAACTATTGAAAATATTGAAGATCATTCTGTTTTCAATAATTAATTTCTTATGAAATAAAAAGGGTTGCTTGCTAACAGTAATTAAAAACAAGCAAAATATAGTTGATCATGTACAAAAGAATCGCTTATAATTTACCTCAAGGTAAGATCGGTGTTTTTTGCGGATGAACTGTCACTCTAATAGGCATAATAGGTATGATTCCTTTAGATTGCCATTAGATCTAAATCACCAGTTCACAATATCGAAATACAAGTACACGTTTTGACAACAAAACGTGCTAAAAAAGAATTTCAAAATTAGTAGATTAATGTGCATTAATTTCAATATTCTTGAACTGACAGAGATTTAGGCTTCCTATCTGAAGCCTAAATATTAAATTATATTAAGCCTCTTAAATAAAATACTTTAATTAAATCATCAACTAATAATTTAAAAATTATATAGTCGTTGGATCTAAATGTTCCTCAATTTATAATTTCTTGTATCGCTATCGACAATTAAGCTTAATTGATCTAAGCCTATTACAATACGTCATCATATTTTCAAGAAAAAAATGTTGATTCTGAATGGGTTCTTTTAAAAAAATAACCCATTCAGAAAATCTACTAAGGATTGATTTTTATTTTGGGAATAAATACTTTTCTTATATCAATAAGACTCACTCGTGTAAACATTCAAGCAAGTGAATGTATGGATAACTAGTAACTGCATGGATAACTAGAATGTTGCTTGTTAACAAGCAACATGGTGATAGGAGAGGATGAACTAGCGAAATTATCACTATGCGTTCCGCATAGTGATAACATCGCTGGTTCATTTGTTTGGTTCAATGAAGCCCACCTCAGGATTGGTGCTACAGAGATATAGTAGATATTTACCAGACATAAATCAAATATGTGGAGATAATGTAAAAAATAAAAAAATATAAACACTGTAAATGAGAGAATCATCATAGAATATATTGGATTCCAACTGAAGTAATGACATGATATATTTTTTGTTTTAGGACAATAAAGTTTTAATGTTAATTACATAATTGGACTTGATATTTCCATCAACGTTTGAAAATCGTATGATAGTCTGACAGTATGGAGATACTTAAAACTATACAACTTGTTTTGAATCACAAATCAGCTTTCTGAGCTCCAAATATTACATCTTATAACTTACCAGTTATGTCTTATTGTCGAAAGCACCATTATATAACGTTTTTATAATCAAAGCGACCAGATTTAAAATTTATGCCTTCCACTACCTGAAGTGAAATCCTCACAACTAGATTTTCTAGTTGGAGCTATCTCTGAGGAAATAAATATTTCACCACCAATTTTCTTCTTATATTAAATATTTATTCACATATGTTAAAATTCATTTGTAATCCGTTCAAGAATCTTAAAACGTTTAGGTAGTGCAAGAAATAAAATCTGTTAGTGTGCCTATTTGTAAACATTTTCAACATTATTTATCTGAGATGAAATTAAATAAATTAGAACGCTATCAATAAGTCCAAGTTCTCTTAAAACGCGGATAGAATAGGTAGATATTGACAAATTTGTGTTAAGTTTTATCTTTGGTTTTATTATTTGTTTATTTTTTATGGTTATTGCCTGTCCCTGTTAAAAACTTTTCGTTGGGTCCCTTACTCATTGTTATGAAATGTTACACACCGATATTTCGCAACTAATCCAGCTAATTCTGTCCCTCTCTGTAATTTTCCACGACCCTCCTTCATCTGTTCCCACGCTTGCACTGTATTATGCGTGTTACGAGCTTTCCTTTTTTTCTTTCTTTCGTTTTCGTTCTCAGTCGACGTTCAACTTGGTAGAGGATAGGATGTTCATCGACTCCTGGGTTCGCCAACAGCTTTCTTTGTTCACATTCTTAATTCTTATTCTCAACAATGTCTACAAGTGTATTAGTTTCTTCAAATTTATTTAAATTTATTATGTTGTTTGGGACCAGCCCGCTAAGTAAGTAATCATTCAATTGTTAATTTTTCTTCATGTTTGTATAAGTTTCTATATTGACCGGACCACAAGCGTTCAAGCTCCAAAGTTTAACCGTCTTATATTTTATTCGGCCAATCATGGATCCATCAGTTTTCTTTGTTCACGCTCCTTCAGTTTCAACAATCCTTAATAATTTCAAATGGTGTTAATGT
>JAAAKQ030196431.1:0-11938 GCA_010016005.3 Zanna intricata
ACATCATCCTCATTCATCCTCTGAAGTAATACCTTACGGTAGTTCCGGAGGCTAAACAGATAAAGAGAGAGAGTAATTAAAAGTTAATCAAATAAATGAACGTATGTGCTGAAATTAGAAAGACAGGGAGAAATAAATTAAATCATTATGAAATTAATGCTGACCTCTGTGCGATGAGTGATAGCATCTCGGTTTTTCGTCGAAGGTCTCGAGTCCGAATTCGGACAGGCATGGGATTTTTCATACTTTACAAATTTCCATTTTCATATTCCCATGCACAAGCTTCTTTGTAAGCTTTTGTGGTGAATTAGTTCATAAAAAAAAAATTAGTTATATTTTATATAAAAATGTTTTAATATTTTATTTTATCAGAATTTTTTTCTAAATTACGGAGAAATCTAGTTTCTAGTTCGTTTCTTACAACCAAGAAAATCATGTATTTTCAACAAATTTTATTGGTTTGATGAAATTACTTGTAGAATATGAGCTAAAATATATTTTCTGATGTAATAAAATTATTTATTCATACTATATCTTAAATTATTTGCATTATTATGATATTTCCTTTTGCGTTACCATGTACAAATAATTAAAAGTAATATTGAATAACATAAAAGTCCTTAACGACATTAACTTTTTTTCTTAAATTCTTCTTTTTTTATCGATTTTTGCGAAGGAATACAGTTACTTCTCATGGGGTCTTCATGGGGAAGTATCGGGATCGAATTCCGAGTTGGTAATTGCTCGGGCAAAACAGGTTCCGCAAAGATGTCAAAGAAAGTGCGTATAGTACCCGCTACCGACTAAACCTTTATCACCGCTCTCCGTCACCCATCCCCCTCCGGTACTGTTCTTCAACACAACCATGGTGGACTTTCTCATCTGTTGGCGTAAAGCCAATTTCTCTAGCTTTCGATCCATTCTCGATGTTATTTTATACGTAAGATAAACGATACTACGTTACTTACTTCCTCCTATTGACGAGGGCCTTGTAACATGTATGTCACTACGGTGTTTGACACAGCCATTTCGTTCTTAAATTACACCTCTTAATATAATTATATCACTCTTATAAATTATATCACTTTTCATATACTCATAATTCTTAAATTCTTAATTTTAAATTTCGTCAACCTGTGCCTTTATCTGGCGATCTCCTGTAACGTAAAATTTTATCTTATCCAGTTTTGTCCTTTCATTATCTAATTTCTACTGGATATTTTCATGACGAATCAACAAACACCATTTCAACTTTTACTAAAGCAAATATGCTTGTCTAATTTAGGTTTATATCTCAATGTTTATGAGAAGAGGTAATCTAAACCTGAAGAAATTTCTTTTTATACGATTGCCCAAAAAGGACTATAATGTATTTAGGATGTATGTATGTATATTGTACCACGTAGCAGCTCAACGGCTGAACCAATTTAGATGTATGATCCTGTTTTGAAATCCTTCCGTTTCGTTATCATAGGCTATATACATACAAAATTGTCACCTGCACGCCCATTAATTATCCTATATTAAAAAGGAGTGTTTGTCAGCAAATTTCATGGAGTTCATTACATTTATGAAGAGGTTAACCCGCTTTTCACCGTAGATCTTTTTTTTTAATCTGATCTATTACACTTATTTAAATGGAAGTATTACTTTTATATATACATCAGCAGAAGTTAGTTTTTGTGTAATAATTTAATTTGTTGATTATTAATTTTTAATTTCTTTCGGGTGATATGGAAAAGTGCCTTTCTTTAATATCTTTAATATTACATATCGAAAGGGCTATGTCAATAGTTATTTATCTTAAATAAGTTATTATAATTGACCATAAGCCAGTTGCTGCTTGGATGATAAATTAATTATTTTACAGAATTTACAATATTTTTATATATTTTTATCTTGTTTTTCGTTAATAATGGATGAAAACTTTCTATGAATTAGTGCATTAAAAAAAATTTACCATAAATAAATTTCATTTAAGCAAATAAATAAAAATTTTATTATCAATAAATAAATATAGGTTATAGAAAATAGAATAAAGATTTCTTTTTCATAGAAGTTTTAATGGTTTATTTATTTAAATTGTAATTTAAATTAAATATTCAGAGGGTTATAGGCGGTATGAAAAAAAAAGCAGGAAGAACATGACGAAACGTGGCGACAAGTAGGGCACGGGAGGCAGCCTGTTTGCTGAAGATACCTTGCTCCAGGACCCAGTACAAGAATGCACTGGGTCGGGGTACTTCTGATGACGCATCCGGGCCCCTCTAAGGTATGAGAGGCCTCATGTGGGAGGGATTCTTGCGCATGTCGCTCTTTTAGGTCAGGTTAGTAGGGCGGGACGGGTAGCCTCTTGGAGGAGAAACGTGTCGGCTTCCCACAACGGGGAGTCGTCTCTTTTTAATGATCCTTAGGGGACCCCGAAGGGAGGCTCCGCTGCAGGAAGGGCAAAGGATAGGTTAATCTGCTTCCATGACTCCTAGGGTTGGACGATATAATGCCGAGAGGTGATTCCAGCCGCCCCTGAGTAAACGGTGATGGGAGGTTTAGTCGGTAGGGGGTGGGAGTAACACTGTTTCATGGTTGCTGCGGCTCCATGTTCAGTGTCCTTAGTTTTGCTAGGTCAGGACGACTAGCGTCCTGGCTTCGAGCCTGATACACCCTGGAAAGTCCCTCTAGGGAGTGCGTAAGCGCATTCCTTTATCACCGTAAAAAAAAATTAACTTAAATAAACTGGAGAAGGTTTGATATCATTACAGATCAAGCGGTGTAGAAACTATATTGTTATTTAGAAAATAGCAGTTGAATGCCCTTTATTATAGTTATTTTCATATGGATTATATTCATTTTATAATGCGAATAGGTTGTTGGGACTCAGTTAATGGACCTTCTCAATTATGGTCAGCCAGTGTCTTGACAAGACTAATATTTAAATTAAATTATAAGGAATAATAATTTTTCTAATAACAAGCTATTATTCAGTTATAAGTAAAAAAAATAATAATAATTACTCAGTTATGAAATAAGAATAAAGTTTTAATATTAATTATTGCTTCATTAATTGCTTTGGCTCAGTGTACAGTAAATTTCTGCAAAGAGTCTAAGCACAAATTTAACTGGTACTGAGCAAACAAATAAATTTTAAATTAAAACAAAATTGTATTATATATTGGTTAACCAAACTTCTAAAGTAGCCGATAAGATTAAATAAATTTATATTTATAACGATTATTATTATTACAAATAATTCTTCATACCTCATTTTATTTTCATTATTATTACGTTAATAAACATGCATGCGAACGCATTATGTGCGTATTAAATGTGTTTTCTCAGTCGTGCGATCGAGGACCTACAATTTCCAATAAACCACAAATTGGTTAGCAGTACGTGCGCTGAATTTGAAAACTGTATTAGTATACGGTAAATTTAGTTTTATATAAATTCAGTAGTTCCTTCTCTCTATTGATGTAATTAATAACGAAAAAAAAAAAACAGAATAAAATGTTCTTATGCACATGTTGATTACTTTACAGAATATCTCATTTAATAAATAAGATAGGAGTACGTAACTGAAATGTAAATTAGGATATTTTAAAAGCTGCAGTATAATATAAATGTTAAACTTTATTTCGTTGATTAAAACTGTAATTTCCGTATATGTAGGAACAATGTTTCAACAAATGCTTGTTTTATTGCTACAGAAAGGGATAAATGAATTTTTCCTACATTATATGTTTTTGTCTTTATTTTAGCATCTTTAGGAAACATACAAAGCACCTGATGGAAATGTAGCTGCAGTTACGATTGCTTTCTGCGAGAATAACAATGTTCGCTGTGTATGATACATACATGAAAGACCGATATCTGGAAAATGTCGATATTGACCGGTTAAATTTCGAGACATAACAAATATGTCGGTGAAAGACCGAAATATTTGCTTGCATATATATTCGGACCTTTGCCGGTATATGTCGATTAACACAAATAAGTTCTGGTGGGGAGGGGGATAACTAGAAATTAAAAAAAATCACGGTATACCCATTTCTAAGGTAAATAGATTACAAAAACCTTGTAAAAAAAGGAAGTTTAAATTTAAGTCAAACATAACCAACACTCGCTTCGCTCGTTAACCTTTCCTAGTTAAAGTTAAATATACAAATCATATACGTTTTTCTTCAACACTGAAGGCGATTAATCGAATTCACCCCATTTATAAAAAAAATTTAACCTATAAAATAAATGTATTTAAATTTTCTAAATTTAATCTAAATAATAATTAAAAATGTAATAATAATAAATTTAAATTTAATCAAATAAATATAAGAAAATAAATTTAATTTAATAATAATTTTCTAAATTTAATCTATTTTATCTAAATTTAATTAATTTTTCAGCATTTCATGAATTGAAAAAGGCCAATCCAGGATATACAGAATATGTCAACTGCCTGAATGAATAATAACGAAAGAAATAAATGGTCAGATGATTTGCCCTTTGATCAATTTTTTTTATAAAATACATTTTTACTCAACTTTCACCATAAGTGAATGGGAAATGCGTTGAATTAGATTGTGTTCATTGTTGGAGAATAACATATATAATTTGCATATTTAATTATATGAGGTTAGCTAGTAAGATGAGCTTAGATTATGTTTGGCTTAAATTGGAATTTCCTTTTTTTAGAGATTGATGTTGTGCGTTTTTTAAAATTTTTATTTCTAGCCATCATTTTGACCTCACCAGAGCTTATCTGTGTATCTATAACGGCGAAGATCAGAATAAGCAAATATTTCGGTCTTTCACTGACGTATTTGGTGTGTGTCGACATTAACAGGAGAATATTGACATTCTCTAATTTCTGATTTTTATGGTAACATATATATATATATATATATATTTACTGAGTGAGTGTATATATACACAGAATCCTCGTCTAATTAACAAGGTATCACTTTAATAAATACATTTTTCCAGATGTCACTTGAATTTCGATGGGATTGACATGCTGATATGTAGCAGTGAATTAGGTAAATAATAAGGCCAAACAGAGGAAGGCTAAATAATAATGAAGGCTAAACAGAGGCTAATTCCGGAGGCTAAACAGATAAATAGAGAGAGGTAAATAATGGAAAAAAAAGAAAATTTCTTTATTTTCTTTAATGTCATTAAACCTGTCTAAATAGATGCTCCGTGCTTGTTTTTTTTTTTTTTTTTTGGGTGGGGGTTAGTGGCTGTAATCCAAAAAAAAAATCCAAAAACATTTTATAAAACGAAACTGATAACCACATCTAGTTAACCGCAATCTTGTTTCTAATAAATCTAACTACGCGCGCACATTATGGATCGCAGTCATATGTAATCTGATTTCAACACCAATTTCCTACCACTACTTATTTGTAAGAAAGGTGGCGGCCAAGGATTATGAGATCTATAAAGCATATGAAAATACTTTAATTCATCCATTGAATGATTGCCTAAATTTACAATCCAATTCGATTAACGATACGGCGGTAAAATCACAGAAGGGCGGCGGGCAATAGTAACGGCTGCTCTGCATGAGTTCTTTAGTCGGTCTACGAGGACGACAGTGTTCACACGTCACTTTTATGCGTGGTTTTATGTGTTGTTGATTGTGTTATGAGGTTGTGTGTTTATACAAGTGTGTTATTTTTTGTTTTTCATTTTATTTTGATGTGATGATGACCACCAGTGAGCGATTTTTCAGAGGATGGAACATAGTTCTGAAAGGTGTTAAAAGTAAGTAGAAACCATATACAAAGTTCATGTGAATGGATATAATTAATTATGTTTTATTACGTTTAACTACTTCAAGTAGTTTTAATTTTCAGTAAATCGCCAATAAATCTTCAGTTGTTGGTTTTTTTAAGGTGTTGGTTAAATAGTTAAAACATCACTACTATTATAGTTTATGTTATCATTAAATTGGAAACCAACTCCAAAAAAATCTGATGTGTACACCACATGACTTCTTTTATGGCTATTAAATTACATATACACATTTAAAAAAAAAAAAATTAAAGTACTTAAAATTTTATTTCATTAATAATTCTGATATTTTTTTAAAATTTTTTATTGTTATCATTGAATTATTATTTCTCATAATTTTTTTTTACAATCAGAGGTTAAAATAATTATTAATAAATCAATATATTAAAAAGAAAAAAAAAAAGAAAGGGATCAAGTCTGATTTGAACTGATATGCCTTTCCCTTCTAAGATCAAACTATTTCATTAATAAAAATTTTATTTGGCTATAACTCCGGAACCAATGAAAATAAGTACCACTTATCGTTATAAAGCTCTCAATGGAAAAAGTCCAAAATTCAATTTTTTTATTTGGATTTAGGGACACTTTTGGTTCAGTCGATTGCAGTCAAAAGGGGAGATGCACAACTAGATGTTACAAAATCATAAATCCAATACTTCAATATCCTACGGCGTATACAGCCGTACGTATATACAGACACTACGCCGAGCTAGTCAAAATGGATTCAGGGATGGTCAAAACGGATATTTCCGTTGAAATCTGAAAACCAAACTTTTTCGCGATCATAATACTTCCTTTACTTCGTACAGGGAAGTAAAAAGGAAAACCATGGAAATAGTTGATTTATATAATGGTGAAATTTAGTTTGTTAATTTTACTAGACAAATTTATATGATTGACAGTACATTCATTCTATTCAGTATTTCTAATTCATGACTTTGGTGGATTTCTAAAGAGTTATTTTATTTTTAAACAGGACATAAATATAGCCTTACTTAAATAGAATTGCTGAATACAAATTATTCTACTAAAGGCAAACAAAGGCAAATCATTCGTTAAATATAACGTCATTTCTATTTGAAAGCGTCTTTAAAGTGCCACTTGTAAAACATATAAGGAACTCTTTTATAAATAAAAGAAAAGAAATATAAATAAAATGTGGGATACGGGATTGTAAAAAATTCCATGCACGTTATTTCGCTACGGAAAGATCAATTCAAATAAGTTCAACTCAACGTTAAAACCAAACAATGTCGGACGTTCTAGAATCGTTGAACTGTAAAAATGCTTCTCTGCATAAAATTTACAAATTTTAATTCTAAATTTGCAAAATTGTACTAACCTGAGTTTAATTAAATTTTTAAAATACGTGTAATAATAAAAGGTTTAATAAAACTAAGACCAAACAGAAAAAAAATGTTTTGGTTGACTACGTAAAAATAAGCAAAAAAACTTAAATTTTAATTTTATACAAAATGTTACTTTTTTTGTTTAATTATTTGGGAAATTAAATATAAGTAATTTAAGAATAAAAAAAAACAAAATTAGGAGTGCTTTGGTAAAATTATAAAATGATTTAAGAAGAGTCAATGTTACATTTTTATTTACTTGGGTATATTCCCTGCTGTTGAAATAAATACTGGTTATGAAAAAATGTAAATGGAATACTAACGTGCTAGTTGATTACTATTGGACATTAATTCAGGTTGTGCCTGAAACCATTTATAAAAGAAAAACATCAAAGAAATCATTCTGACACAGGTATGGCCATGAAAAATTATAAATTTTATACAAACTATAGTTTCCCTTAATTTTTGGATGAGTAATTTATTTAAAACTAAGGGTGATGGAAAAATTGTATTTATAAATATGTAATGTACGCAAAATACCAATACAAGAAATGCTATCACACTTAGAGAAACATTAAAAAAATGTTTTTTTTTTTTTTTTTTTTTTTTTTTTTTGTCTGAGTGTCATTGATCTACATTAATATTTAAGGAAGTAATTTTAAGCACCGTACTGAACTTAAAACTATATATTTAAAACAAAAAAAAACTTTTTAAGAATTATGACCTGAAGTGTTGTTTAAGACAACAATTTTCTACGAAAGTAGAGCAGTTGGTTTTTAATCGTTAACATCTTGATCTGTTAGCACTCAAGACACCGCAACACGTCTTATCTTCTACTCTGTTAAGTTTACGAATGATCTCGGAAATGTTCTACGCTTGATCTTTTTGGAACAAAAGTATCAGGAAACGTATCTTGAAATAGATTTTCTTACTGAAAAAGCATTTGTTCACAGATTATTTTTTATACTGAAACCTCCTTACCCTTGTGAAAAAATCATTTTATTTGTTTATAAAATGTATAATGCAACAATATGTATATAAATGTACAACAGAATGTATTGTATTCTGCAACAATAATTTACAGAACAAGAATGGCTACATAAAGGAAAGAACTCCATGATAAAAATAATTCCTTACATATCTTTATTGCTGAGAGGTATATTTTAAAATTGTTGATTACATGATTTTTGGACCACCAGTTATAAAGTTCCAGTAAGCACAAATGTGCACGTTTATATACAGATTTCAGTTTGAATATATTATATTACGTAAATATATATTATATTACGTTTTGTGAAGTATAAGTTTTTTTTATAATTTTAAATTGAAATTAATATGGCTATGCAGTGTATTTACTATGTTTTCTGTATAATTATGAATAGTAAACGGTATTGCTTTATACTTCTAACACCATGAAATTGCATTTTTAACAAGGTTATTTAGAAGTAAAATTACTTGTAAATTCTTCTGATTGAAATAAATAATTACTAAGTTAAATATAAGTATTTTAATTTGTAAGTAATTAGGTATTGTAACTATGGTATATATTTTTATGAAATACTTTAAATTTACCATGAAATTTTAATTGGATTTTTCTATCTCAATATGAGATTAAAGCTCAATAAAATCCAGAGCGAATTGTTCATATAGAACGTTTTATGCAATTCAGCATTATAAAATACTATGTTTTTTACGTGTTGAGTTTCATTGCATCCCAGATCCTACTGTACAAATGGTTACATATATATATATATATATAGAGAGAGAGAGAGAGAGTTGTAAAGTATTCATCCGGTTATTAGACAGATGTAACAAATGGTAAACCATGTAGAATTTCAGTTTTATTCATTCAATCAAGTACCACTGATACATAGTTAATCTTTCATAATCAAGAGATTTCATTTTTTGCTGAATGCAGTGTTATTTAAAATTTTATTAGTTATCTAAAAAACGTGTTTGGAACTCAGTCATGGTCAACATTTATATGAATATATTATTACGATAAAATCAAAATTGATATACGCGAAAAAAATTAAAAATCGATATTACGAAACAATAACATTTTTAATTAATAACAATAACACATTTTTAATTATTATTTGTCGTTTGAAGATATTTATTTTTATAAATATACATCTTAAATTAAATTTTTGTGAAAGATTCCGTTTTTTTTTTTGTTTTTGTTTTTAGTTATTTGGTTCAATTTCTTGTATTAATTTTATCATAATTATTAAAAAAAAAATTATCACTATATTTAGTGTACATAACCATCTACCGGATTGGTTAAGTGGTGAAATCGTCATCGCAAATCGGCTGATTTCGAAGTCGAGATACCAAAGATTCAAATCCTAGTAAAGTTAGTTATTTTTATACGGAATTGTATATTAGATCGTCGATACTGTTCTTCTGTGGTGGTTGGCTTTCAATGAACTACACATCTCAAGAATTGTCGACCTGAGACTGTACAAGACTATACCTCCTTTACATTGATACACATCATCCTCATTCATCCTCCGAAGTAATACCTTACGGGGTTCCGGAGGATAAACAGAAAAAGAAAGAAAGATTAAATTATAATGGTGCTATTTATTTAGCTGATTGAAAAAATTGTAACTAAAAAGAATGATCATTCTGATCTAAACAAAAATAAATATATTTATATTAGATACGAACTTATCACAATCAGTATTACTAACCAAATGTCCTTAATATATAAGATAGTTATTTACAAGCTTTTTACCCCAACTTTAATGTCATTGCCTATAAATTTTCCAAAAACTTACTATTAATATGTTTTCCGAAAAAAAAAAAATTTTAGATAACTGACATTAATCGCTCTACTGGAGTGGCCTATTGGTGAAATCGTCGGCCTGAGACTGTACAAGACGACACCTCCTTTACATTCATAAGTTATACCTTCGGAGGATGAATGTGGGTGATACATTTATCCTCCGAAGGTATATCTTACAGTGGTTCTGAAGGCTAAACAGAGAAAAAGAGAGTATAAACAACCAAATAATTCTTAAAAAAAATTACTGGATAACCATCAATCAACCGAGCTTTCAGATCAGACTACTATGAATTTCATTAAAAATATTTGAATAAAATGAGTGAATGTTTTTTAATATAATTTCTTTTTTGTTCATTCAGGATATATTTGTAATATATTATGTCTTTTCCTAAAACTCCCTCATTCCTTCTGATTGTTTTTTTCATCTTCTTCTTCACCCCGTTTGGAATATCTTTTAGATATTGCTATTTCTTGAAACTTACATTCGTCAATTCCTAAATGTATCCCTAAATGTATAAACATTTTTATCTTTAGTTTCTCGAGGTCTTTTTCGATCTGATTGAACCAATCTGTTTTAGTTTTTTCCTAAATAAAATTAAAAATGACAAAAATTAATCTTAATAAAATTTTAAATATAGAAGAAGAAAGATTAAAAGTATATATATCGGCAGAAAACATTCAAAAGCTAGGTTCAAAAATATCCTATGAAAACAGAATTTATTACCAATGGTAAGAACTTTAGAAGAAATAATCTTTGAAAAGGGACAAAAAGTAAACAAAGTGAATTTAATTATCTTGGAGAGATAATAACACTATCTGTACTAGGAAAAGAATGAATTAAATACAGGATTAGTAAAATAAAAACAGCATATAGACTGAGAGAGGAGAAATTCATAAACTATAAACTAAGACACGAACAAAACAGTAATTTGGTTTGAAGCCTTATATGCAAGGAAGTGTTTCGGAACTTTTAATGTAAGAAATCTTGTAAAAGAAAAACGAAGAATTTTAAGGAAGATTTTTGGGTTCAAAAGAATAGAGGAAGACTGTAAACTAAAAGAAAAAAAAAATTAGTAAGAAATAAATGTTTTAGAGACGGAATTGCGGGAAAAAAGAATGAGGTTTTTGGAAAAAAATTATAAAATGGCAGATTTACAAAACAATTATTTAATTTTTACAATGGTAGAAAGATAAAAATATACTAAGAAAATATAGGGAAATAAACTAAGATGTAGAAAGACTAAATAAAGATTGGAAAAATATAACAGAGAGAATAGAATTTCGAAAAACAATTGAGGATTTGTAACTAGATGAAAGCAAAAAACAAAGTACAGCTCTAGAAGATTTACAGAAAAGGAAATATATGCGCTCAAGAATGAGAAATTACTGGAAACAACAAAAAGAAGAGGAAAAGAAGAAAGAAAATGCAAGGAAATCTAGAAAGAAGAAGAGGAAAGTTAAAATCCTTTTGTCAGTCTGTTATTATGATCTGTTGTGGTTGGCAACAGAACATACATATTTGCGAATCCACATCGTCAGTATTTTTGTTGCGGAGCTAATGCTCTTAATATGGCCTTAAATATAATTAGTCGAACATTCCGACACATACTTGTCTGCTCAGATTCCATTAATGCCCTACATAGGAATAGGCACATATACTCCAGACACCCTATTGTCTGTGAGATTCAGTGTGTTATTTTTTCAAATGACTCAACATAATACAACTATGAGCTTCTGTTGGATTTCCAGTCATATTGGAATTTCAGACAATGAGCGCGCTGATAGTATGGCAAAAGAGGCTTGTTTCTAGACTCATTTCATAAATCGAACGATCTTGCCTGTTTTCTAAAGAAGGATGTTCATGATGTGGTAAAGTGAATTAAATGCTACCATCAACAATAAACTTTGTCCAATTAAGAACAATGTGCCCGCCGGGCTGATCTAGTGGTTAACGCGACATCGCAAATCAGCTGATTTCGAAGTCGAGAGTTCTAAGGTTCAAATCCTA